>CABFOV010001917.1:49563-66401 GCA_902141375.1 Timema poppense
TTTTTTTTGCAAGATTACATAATTTAAATGTGTTGTTGATAACTAGGCCTATAACTGCAACCAAATAAGATTTTGAGTCTTTTTTACTTACTATATTAAAATATTTTTGACATATATCACTTTAACTAAATTGAAACTATTTTTTTTTATTGGAATAAATAGAAAGGATAAGTTTAGACTAAAATTATAAATCTGAAATTGTTATTTAGCACCCGAAAATTTTCTGAAGTCAAAATTTAACTCCCGCACAGGACTAATTTACCCCCACCGCCCTCTTTTTCATTAGGGAGTCGCATGTTTGGAGATATTATATATTATATTAAACTCTTGAAAACCCTTAAGCTTTTAGTGTGGATTTTTATGTAACCTATTCTTATGGCCCCTTCCTGATTAAATTATATCTTTCTTGAAATAAAGGGTTTAGCTACAAACGTTTTGATTTGATTTTCCTAATTATGAAGTGTTAAGGTCCCTTCTTTCCCCCATGTACGTTATTCTTTCAAAGTTTTATTAGTTTACAGAACTATCGTGATGTAGACAAAAATTTAATATTAAAAGTATTCGAACTGGCTTTTGCTTGGTAACACCCTTTAGAGCATTCAAATATATTTTCTCTATACAAAGTTTTGATTGAATTGTTTCTGTATGGGTTTCTGACGACAGTACTCTCAAAGCTGACATTTGTGGGGAATTTTTTAACTGTAGACTTACTTGCAACACATTCTCCTGCCTTGCAGCAACCACCGCAACAAGAACTGTCATCAGAACACTGCAAACATTAGTCAACATATCTAGACATTGATACATGACACCAACAATACAATTAATGTTTAAAGAGGCGTAGCAGGTAACACAAATTATTGAATCTGGCCTTGTGTAAGAAAGATCAACTTAAAATTAAACTTGATTTTATAAAAAAAAAATATGGTTTAAATCAAAGGTGGGCAAACTTCTTTTTCTGGGGGCTACTAAAAAATAGTTGGTCCACAAGGTGCACACGAATTACGGAACTATTAATACGTGTGCATATGAATGGCGGAACAATTAATACGTGTGCACATGAATTGCGGAACAATTAATACGTGTGCACATGAATTGCGGAACAATTAATACGTGTGCACATGAATGGCGGAACAATTAATACGTGTGCACATGAATTACGGAACAACTGATCCGAGCTCATTAATACGCCTAGACGAGCTGGGGAGTAAAAATTAAATGCATAATGACTTTGTTCCTAATGGAAAATGAGCTACCATTTATTTATTTTCATAGATATCACATTTTTTAAATAAAATATTATAGTTATATCACAAGTCATTAGATTAAGTTAGGTTAGGTTAGGATACAAAACCCTTCAAAATCAGTCACGAGAAACTCTGATAGATGACGTATTAAATAAATTATCGTATCCAGGTCAAACTTATATCTGTCCTTGGCCTTGATTCAACTAAGGGGGCTAGGAGTTGAATGGGATTACAGGTTGTTCCGCAATTCGGGTGCGCCCGGTCCTCACGAGTGGCGTTTTGAAAATGTCAAGAGATGGTATAAATTCCTGACCCTGGTAGCATGACAAGTGTTTGATTGTATCCCTGTGTCGTTAACTATATTTTAATGATGCCTTCTCAATTAGTAAAATCAGAAATGAAGGCACACATTCATAGCCTGTACAGTCCTAATAATATTTACTATAATTATTGGTGAACTACTATAGACCCCTGCAATGTTAATTGAATAAGTACCATAGCAATAAAATGATTAATTACCTTTAGACCTTCCGTCTGACATTCCTGACACCTAATATAATTGAATCTTGATTGAAGAAAACCCGCAAACAGCAATAGCTTGATTACAAATACTACTACATTCGACATAGCCATCTAGAGCTGATGAGTGACTGAACTAGCTGGATAGGGGACAAACACTAGTCGAGTGGTGAGTACTTGGACAAGGAACTAGGAGGATAAACAATGGACAGGAAATATTATTTGTTTGGTGCGAACTTGAATGAACGCTCTGACTGGAAAGAAGAAGTAATTCTCAAATGGGCACAAACTAAGTTGTAACATATAAAAAACTAGATAGAAAAATAAAATGTTTTGCTTTTACAATGTGGTGGGAAGTCGAACAAGGACCTTGAAAGATATAAACTAGAAAAGAAAATTATTTTTCTCTCCGTAGTAAAAACTTGTAAAATGCTGAATTCGATAAAACATTATATTATAGCTTTGATTTATGAAAATATAGCTTTACATGCTTAGTTTGGACCAACACTTTCAAACATTAAACCTATACCAAAATATCGCAAATTGAATATTGAATCAACAGTCTTACTCTTTCACCAAGTATAGCATAAGATGAAATTTTAAAACCAAGAATATTGATAATCCTTGTTTTTTCCTCTATATTACTTACTATCCTTATCCTCGGTGGCCTTGGGGTTAAGTGCTCGCCACAGGACCCGACGTTCGTGAGTTAAAACCCAGACGGGCTCGACGGATTTTTCTTGGGTGATAAAATCACGAAGCACAACTTCCTTCGGAGGGAAATTAATGCTGTCAGTTCCATATCGATTGTAGCATGTAATAAAAACCTTGTAAAGTATGTTAAAATACATTTTCCAGCAAAATTAGTAGGCTCTTTCGCTCCGCTCATAAAAATTATCGTGTGCCTATCTAATCAGTCAGTTAATAAAGTGCATGTCAAATACCCAAAATAAATTAAAATTAAATATTGGTTCTAGATGATCCTCTCCAATATTATATTCTCCTCACAGTGTGTTCTTGACATATTTATTACCTACCTGCTAATTATATACTAAGTGTTGGCTCACATGATAATACGAGAGACAACGTGCACAGACAGTAAATTGAAAATCAGAGAGTTATAATAGATCAAAAAAGTATTTAAACCCACCAAGGGGAAGACAAGGAGGGCATTTCCTCTTACCCCCTAAATAAAACGACAAATAATTTTAACAAACACTTGAAACATAATCAAATATTACTGTTATATAGATCACTGAAGATGTGTGTAATGTGTAGGCGACATTTTAAGGCAAGGCTTACGAAATGATATTTAAAAAAGATAAACAGCTGTTTAGAGAAATTTTTAAAATATGTATAAATAATAGATTTGATACAGCAATGCCTTCAATAGTAGTTGTGACAAGGAAATAACTTTAATATTTCAATGACTTAAATTTAACAGATCTGGTTTGTGATCGTACAGCCCGTAATTTTATTGTTTTATTTATTTAACAGCGCATGTCGGTGACCTGGCGGTCTAGGGGTAAGGTGTCGGATTTCTGTGCTGGGGGTCCGGGGTTCAATCCCCGGTCCCGGCACAGATTTATCTGATTACCAAACCCTTCCTTCACCTCTGACAAGACATCTTGTGAATGTGGGGAATGCCAGACCTCCACCGTGGCTCGGATTCCACGTTAATCTGTAGGTCCTCCATTTCATCTCACAATCACCCTACCATTGCACATTAGCGTAAGTGCGTACAACCCGAACGGGTAGTAAGACGCGGTGCTAATAATAATAATAATAATAATAATAATAATAATAATAATAATAATAATAATAACAGCGCATTTCTCTTATTCGCTGGTTCCCGTTGTGACATACACTTAGGGAGTTTTATCGTTGTTGGATCAAAAGAAACTACGAAATGCCAATTATGTGTTTATATAATATCATTACTCATCTGAACAGTGGGATTACGTTACTCGATATCACGTGTAGCCAAGGCTCCACGTCGACAGGGAGTAATTTCAATTAAAGCATTAGATGCTACCCTCGATCCATCTCCCCAGAGATTATTACAAATTTGACGGACTTTAAGACGTCCGGCCCGCTAGGAAACTAGCAAACGACTGGTAAAGTGGGTGCATCTTACCTTCTTGAATGTTTCATATGCTACACATTACAGCCCTATTTCGCTTCCGAGGCAGTCTCCGGCCTGTCTGGGCAGCACACAGAGAGAAAAGAACGGGGCAAACTCAACAGATAAAAGAATATTAATATTGTTACATTTTGAATTATTATATTTATTATTTATGAATTTAAGGGTTGGATAAAATAATTTCGTTACAAATTTTACAACTCGTATGAACATATATATTTCAAGAAGGGATGTTTTTAGATTTTCCATTGATTACTTCATAGATGTATTCATTAAAATAATGTTTCGTATACCCTCGGATTATACCGAATTTAGGGGGAATTCTTGTGGATCTATGTTTCAAAATTAAGTCACAATTAAATTTGTTGGCTGTTGCCTTTGAAACAAATTTGAAATAGACTTATCACATGGATATCGTATAATTTGACTTGGAGGCAATGTTTTTCTAAAAAAAAAAGTCAGTAAAAATTAATCGGTATCTAAATTTATACAAACTCTAGATAAACTTTAATCAATAGTCAATGTTTCAAATAAAATTATAAAATATAAGATTTTTGTGTCTTAAAAGAACTCAATGTCAATAAATGCAAAGCCGAATCCCTCCACTTAAACAATTATTCATTTTCAGCACAGGTGCATTGTTCAGAAGGCCTATGAATGGAAGTAAAATAATTAGAGAGAAGAGTATTTGTTTAATATGTACAAATTATTAAAATTAATTTTATTCATTAAAGTGTAATTGCCCTTAAAAAACAGATCTTCAAATAATCTAGCAGACAGCAAGCCTAGATAACTAAAAGTGTTTTTACAGAACCAAATGAAAACTTTTTTTGTGAAAGAAATGTTTTATTTTTTAATGACCAAAGCAATGGATAGTGAGTACTAGCTTCATATTAATTTGACTAATTTTGTTTTGGATGGAGAGAACAAAAACTTAATATAACTACGATTACATGACACATGAAAATGTAATCATAAACTTTCTTTCCCCAATTTCGGATTGCCAAACCTTTCCTTCACCTCTGACAAGACGTGTATTAACCACAACTTGTGAATGTGTGGAATGCCAGGCCTCCACCGTGGTTCGGATTCCACGTTAAACTGTAGGTCCTCCATTTCATCTCACAATCACCCTACCATTACACATTAACGTAAGTGCGTATAACCCGAACGGGTAGTAAGACGCGGTGCTAATAATATAAATATTTCCCTAATTGACGTCATAATTACAAATAAATATAGTTCCCTTGAGGAATAAAGGCCATGACAGGGTTTTTCCCAGCGGTCAAGGCAGTTTCTCGGTGTATCGAATCATGTTTTCCCAGTGGTCGGGGCATCATCAATGTATTGACACATGTTTTGAATCCGATTCATTTGGAATTACACAGGTTCTAGAGAAACCAGTAAGACTTAAAATGATGAATGGACAAATTATGGCTTTATTTATTTTAACTAACATAACAGAATAGTTCGAGTATATCAGCTAGAGGATGCATTACAATAGTCACCACTGAAATAGGTACAGTAAACGATTATTTTTTTACTTTTAGAGTCTGTGTTCAAGAAAAACAACGCAAGAAAAGATTGACAAATTTGTAAGTTTTACGTGTCTATGATGAGTGACAATATAGTGAGACAGTGAGTGACTCAATTTATTTGAAGAAGGTTGCACCAATGTTTATTATTAAGAGCGCAGTAGCTGTCAAATTGTGTTGTCTGACAGTTTGGAGGAACGTGTGAACACTAAAACTAGTTAGAATCGTCGTTTCACAATAACGAAGCTTTCTTTTGAATTTACAAAGGTTTCGCAGTCACTCATTCATGAAATTGTGACAAAAACACTTGGCTACAAAAATCTTCGTGATATAATGGTTCTCAAAATGCTGATTGAAGCACTCAAATAGAAACGCATGAAGTCAGCTCAAATGTGTGTGTGCAGCGTTTTGAAAATGAAAGCGATGGTATTGTTTTCCCCAAATAGCGATTGGTGATTAGACTTATATTGTGTACGTGAATGTTGAGACAGATAAAAAATCGAATCAGTGGTGCCATTCAACATTCAAACATGAACACTCTATCAAAAATACCCTGGCCACTTTTTTCTGGGACCAGAGAGTTTCTAAAACGAGGAACAACCATTATTACTGCAGGATATTGTGAAACCTTAAAACAGCTCAGACGTGCAATACAGAACAAAATATTTGTAATGTTGACATCGGCCATGAAAATGCTTTAGTCCTCACTGCAACTCAAACTGTTCAATAGATTCAGAAGTTTGAGGGGGAACTGCTGGAGCACCCACCTTACAACCCAGACCTTGCTCCAAGTGACTAC
The DNA here is from genome assembly GCA_902141375.1 of Timema poppense. Classification (NCBI taxonomy): domain Eukaryota; kingdom Metazoa; phylum Arthropoda; class Insecta; order Phasmatodea; family Timematidae; genus Timema; species Timema poppense. The sequence continues at coordinate 55,807 of CABFOV010001917.1, forward strand.
CTCTCACCCCAACGGTGGCGGCCCTCTCAGTTTAAAACGAGGAACTGAAGAATAGTGTGAATCAATGGCTCAAATCACTGGAGGCAGACCTTTTTGAATAGGTATAAAGAAGTTAGTTCCAGGCTGTCAAAAACTTCTAGAAGTCTATGAGGACTACGTGGAGAAATTGGGTATGTAATTTTAGCGTGTTTTTCCATCCCTAACAAATATTTTTATTTTACTTCAATGGAGCTCACTTCGTGTATGTGCTACGCAACATAACTGTATACAATTGATAAGAGTATTTATTTATGAATGAATATAAGCCAGGAAAACTTATATATATCGTATAATAATGAGAAACTTCCTTTAAAATAAACAAATGGGTAGCAAATACACCATTACCACTATTATTTGCATCACTATACAACTTTTACTTTAGTATAATTATTTGCAATGGCATCCATTTGCTTTAGTGTCATGCCAGCATAAACAATGAATAAACTATTTTTTTTTTAGTATAACACCACTTTTTATAAAAGGTTTATCAACTAAAACATAAGAGTTAGCTTGAAACAATGGATCAGTTGAGAACGTTTATGGTATTATTATGGACAAGATTGTGGCTCCCTTTTTAGTTAAGATTAGTTCAAGTCTAAATATTTCGATGTTTTATCGTGTAAGTAGTTATTAAAATTAATGCCACTATATCCTGTAAAAATTATAAAATTTTGTTTTATCATACTTCTCTGGCTTATTTTTAACTCTTTTTTTACTCTTGTGTTTAACTATTTATACAATAATCTTTAGCCACTGAGCCCCATTGTTAAATGTCTTATTTGAACCTATACAATTTGTTTCTTTCTGATCAAATTGCCATAAGCTTATAATTTATCATCAATTTTTTTTATTGGAATGAACAGGATGGCTGTGTTTGGACTAAAATAATAAATCTAAAAAAAATGCGCCTCAATTTGATTTTTCTTTTTCTTATTTCTGTTTCTCGTTACGCTTCCGTGGGAAATTCTTATTTCCCACTAAAAAAGGTACCAAAGTCAAAATATAATTTCCGCACAGACCTAGTATTATAAGAGTTTTATGTAAACATGCACTATTTAGTAGGATAAGTACTTTATCAAATAAGAATAATAGTAAGAATGTCTAAGTTGTCCATAGCAATTGGCTTTAGGCAATACCAAGTGAATATCAAAACTAATATTGACTGTAATATGTTTGTAGCTATGTAAATAGGGGCTGAGTATTTTCGTGTCCTCAATATAAAATCAGTTTTGATATGTTTGTTTTGTTCTCCCTCTTTAGGGAACTGCTCCCGTCAATAACATACAGCTGTGGATTAGTCGGAGGTGATTCTATTTGGATGCAAATCACCCACGACTATGTATATTGCGTCATGCACTTGGAAAACTTGGTAGCCGTGACCATGTCTGGAAATTGGGTTGGACTTCAACCTAAATCTAGACCACTATTGCATTCTCGGATGTTCTAACATACTTACAACCGTGGATGGGCCTTTCCCTTGTACAACGTCTCTACACTTGGATAAGGATAGGACCTTAGGTCAGCCGGTAGCATGTACTACTACTAAGCTAACCCAATACTAGGTTCGATTTCCGGTACGGTTGAAAAATATATCATTAGTGAAATTGAGGTTTTCCCTTTCACATTGATGAATTAACAGGTGGGGGTTTGGGTGTTGTGTTCGTTTTAAGTTTAGGATAGTTTATAGGTCTTGTAATTTGTGTGATCATATCATTAGTATTTTAAGCGCTTATCTAATAGCTGCATTGTACTATTACACAGATTGGGGTCGATAATTTAAAGATTACTGCGAATAAAATATCATTTGACAGGGTTAGTGAGTTTAAATATTTAGGAACTATTTTAGATTATAAATAAGGGAAAGAACACATTCGATAAATGCATGCTATTACTTGGTCAGTAAGATGTTGACATCTCTCCTGCTTTCAAGGAATGTAGCAGTTAATTTCTATGAGTGTGAAACGTGGATAAGGAAGATATTTATTAAAAAAAAGGGGGTCAGAGGCTATTTGGAAGTGGAGGAGGTTTCCTAATGATGAGTTACATACCCTGCTTTCGTCACAAGACATTGTTAGAATAATCAAGTCTCGTAGATTAAGGTGGGCAAGACATGCAATACTAATGCTAGATTATGGAATATTTTTCAAATTACTGACTGGGAAACCCAAGGTAAAGGAATGGATAACATTGGAATTGGCCTAAAATAGAGAGGGTGTAATGATGTGTACTGGATAGAACTAGCTAAAGATAGGGATAGGGTGTAATGATGTGGACTGGATAGAACTAGCTCAAGATAGGGTGTAATAATGTAGACTGGATATAACTAGCTCAAGATAGGGTGTAATGATGTGGACTGGATAGAACTAGCTCAAGATAGGAATAGGGTGTAATAATGTGGACTGGATAGAACTAGCTCAAGATAGGGTGTAATAATGTAGACTGGATAGAACTAGATCAAGATAGGGTGTAATGATGTGGACTGGATAGAACTAGCTCAATATAGGGTGTAATGATATGGACTGGATATAACTATCTCAATATAGGGTGTAATGGATAGAACTAGTTCAAGATAAGGATAGGGTGTAATGAGAGGGACTGGATATAAATAACTCAAGATAGGGTGTAACGATGTGTACTGGATAGAACTAGCTCAATATAAGGTGTAATGATGTGCACTGGATATAAATAACTCAAGATAGGGTGTAATGAGAGGGATTGGATATAAATAACTCAAGATAGGGATAGGGTGTAATGAGAGGGACTGGATAAAAATAACTCAAGAAAGGGTGTAATGATGTGGACTGGATATAAATAACTCAAGATAGGGTGTAATAATATAGACTGGATAGAATTAGCTCAATATAGGGTGTAATGATGTTGACTGGATATAACTATCTCAATATAGGGTGTAATGGATAGAACTAGTTCAAGATAGGGATAGGGTGTAATGAGAGGGACTGGATATAAATAACTCAAGATAGGGTGTAACGATGTGTACTGGATAGAACTAGCTCAATAATAGGGTGTAATGTTGTGCACTGGATATAAATAACTCAAGATAGGCTGTAATGATGTAGACTGGATATAACTAGCTCAAGATATGGTGTAATGATGTGGACTGGATATAACTAGCTCAATATAGGCTGTAATGATGTGTACTGGATCGAACTAGCTCAATATAGGGTGTAATGATGTGTATTGGATAGAACTAGTTCAAGATAGGGATAGGGTTTAATGAGAGGGACTGGATATAAATAACTCAAGATAGGGTGTATAGGGTGTAATGATGTGGACTGGATATAAATAACTCAAGATAGGGTGTAATGATTTGGACTGGATATAAATAACTCAAGATATGGTGTAATGATGTGGACTGGATATAAATAACTCAAGATAGGGTGTAATGATTTGGACTGGATATAAATAATTCAAGATAGGGTGTAATGATGTGGACTGGGTATAAATAACTCAATATAGGGTGTAATGATTTGGACTGGATATTAATAACTCAAGATAGGGTGTAATGATGTGGACTGGATAGAACTAGCTCAATATAGGGTGTAATGATGTGGACTGGATATAAATAACTCAAGATAGGGTGTAATGATGTGGACTGGATATAACTAGCTCAAGATAGGGTGTAATGATGTGTACTGGATAGAACTAGCTCAATATAGTGTGTAATGATGTGGACTGAATAGAACTAGCTCAATATAGGGTGTAATGATGTGTACTGGATATAACTAGCTCAATATAGGGTGTAATGATGTGTACTGGATAGAACTAGTTCAAGATAGGGATAGGGTTTAATGAGAGGTACTGGATATAAATAACTCAATATAGGGTGTAATGATGTGTACTGGAAAGAACTAGCTCAAGATATGAATAGGGTGTAATGAGGGGGACTGGATAGAACTATTTCAAGGTAGGGTGTAATGAGGAGTACTGGATAGAACTAGCTCAAGATAGGGTGTAACGATGTGGACTGGATATAACTAGCTCAAGATAGGGGGTGTAATGATTTGGACTGGATGGAGCTAGCTCAAGATATGGATAGGTAGCGTCCTTTTTTAAGTGTGGCATTAAGCGGGTAGAGAGATAATCACACGTCTTCCAATCGTACCAAACACGCCGCTGGCTCGTCGTCTCAGATATTTCTTCCACTGCCACCTTCTAACAGCGGCTGTTGAGAGCTTCCATGTCTCAGACCAGAAGAAACAATAGTGAGAACTATCACGTAGGCTGTGCATTGAGTCTAAGGATCTTAATTAAAATTTGGTCAGAAATTATGAGTTTATCCCTACTCTTGACGAAATTAATAACAAATATTTGGCGTATTTTATTTGAATGATGGAGCCTACCTAACAAGTTAAATTGAGTAAATAATCAGCCATTCTCTGTATATTTATCAACCTCTTTGGGTGTTACCGGTTCTTATGCGTCCTATTTTGGCTAAGTTTGCTTCCTGAGTACTTCCAAATAACTACTCTAAAATATTTTGGGAACATTGTGGGCGTATGTGCGTATTTTGATGAAGTTTTATGTGAAATGTAACTCGATGGAAGGGCTACGGGAAATAGTTCAAAAGGTTATTCAGGTTGCACGTGTGAGAAAGTTCAGTTTTTTTGTGGATAAAGTTAAATATTCAGGTTTGGAATTTGATAAGAATGGAATACTTCCTGATAATGCTAAGACCCAGGTTATTCAGGACATTGAAATACCTGCTTTAAAACAAGATCTGCAGAGTATTTTTTGAAAAAACAATTACCTGATTTCAACTGTGCCCTAGGCGTTTGCACCACATTTCATGAATTTCTGAAGAAAAAAATATTCTGAGTGTTCTTGAAATTATTACTACACTAAGCTATTTATTAGAGCTTTTAAAAAGATTTATACCAGATCATGCTTTTCCCATCCTTTTTTTTTATCTCTTCTAGCCCATTGACATACATGCGGACAGTCGTCAGTCTGCCTTAGGTGACACTTTAATGCAAGATGGCAAGCTTATATTATATGCTTCTCAATCTCTTACCGTCACAAACAAAATCATACTATGTTTAGAAAGAGTTGCTCGCTGTCTCATCTGCATTCAATAAGCTCCGTGACTCTGTTTATAGTCATAATGTTCTAACTGTTCATTCAGATCATCAGCTACTTACTTCCATCATCTTAAAATCCATGGGTTAAAATACCAATAATCACATAAGGAAGAAACTATTGCTTTATTACACTTAAATACTTCACAGAAAAATACATGCATATGGCGGATTTACTATTGCGAAATTTTAAAAACAGCTCTACATCTGTGGATGGAAGTATGTTTGACAGAGTACATGTAATAGCTGTAAGCTCCGATGTTCAAGTATCCATACTTACAAAGTTCAAAGAAAATACAGATATGGATTTAATTTTGAGCAATATCTTTAATAACCACATTAAGGGTTGACCTAAATCGTAATCATAGAATTTCTATGGGGCTAAATCACTATTTTTCCCTCAGAAATGACTGTACATTGCATAATGGGCTTCTTTTCTATAGTAAGAGTCAGTTGGTTTCATTTAAGCTTAGGCACTTCGCCCTTAAGAACCCTAACGCAACTAATCTCAATTTTGGGACAGTCAAAGTCCAACCATTTTTCACTTTCTATTGGTCAGAGATATACTCTGATGTTATTAATTTTTATTTGCGTGCCCAACAACCAATCAATTTCAGTAGGCTAAAATAAAGGTCCTGTTGCAACTTCATGAACTCCCTGAGTTACCCTTTGTTACAGGTGCCGCTGATTTAGTGTATTATAATGGCGATAACTATCTTGTTCTTGTAGACTACATTTCACGCTGAAATGAGGCTGAGAATGTCTCGAGTAAGTCTACCTTCTTTGTTATAAGTAAGCTTAAATCCATCTTTGCAATTTTTAGGTTTCCCTAACAATTCATGGCTTACACCCAACCTTTCGACTCAAGTGAATTCAAAATGATTGCTCGAGCATGGAACATTTAATTAATAACCTACAGTCTTCACTATCCCCGCAGCAATGGTTTGGTTGAGAAACCGGTTAGAATAATTGTCAAATTGTGATTAAAAAAGACGCAAAACAATCTTAGTAACTTTCTTATTTTTCTTCTTGATTATATAAACAGTCAAGTTGTAACCCATACTCCCCTGCTCAGCTTCTTCAGTGCTGCACCCTTAATTTTATACTGCCTATACAGGATTGCCAATTGAGGCCAGAAATAATTATTGTTGATGTGAATACTAAAATAAAAACAATCATTTTATTAAGTACGACAAACCTGCTCGAATATATAAAACCTTTCTTTTACGCTGATCCGTATGTTTTTGTTTGGAACACCAAAATACAATGTTAGGAAGAGGATAGTGTGATTAAGATACTAAAAGAATCGGGTCATATATGGTGTATATAAAAGGAAAAATCTATAGAAGTAGTATTATATCATCATGCTTAGTAAATTTGGCAATGGTATTTCCTGTAAATATGCTTTGGCAATGACATGAGTGATCTTGAATAATTTGAGGTGGCACCATCACCCTCTCCAAATGATCATCCAGAGGATATGCTAGCCTCGACTTCTTAGTCTTCTAATTCAGAAACCAATCCTGTGTCGCTGGGAAATGGCAATATTGTTACAAGGCTTATGTGTTGGTCGATTGGCCGAACTATGAGAGAATTTACGATAGTGTTTTTCATTGCAGTTTCTGCCATTCTTCTATCCTACACAAAAAGTAAGAGCATAAACAATGTAGTTAATATCAAAATTTAATTAAAACTGGTAATTTTTGTGTCGCATCATAGTATCCGTTTGTATTATACGCAATTAGTAATAAGAATCAACCTTGTTTGTGATTGTGGACATTGCTCGAAAGGGATGGTAGTAATTGCTTCAACTAGTGCCAAGTAAATTTTCAAAGAAACTTCAATGATTTTTTTTAATCCTACAAATTAAGTTATATTTATTTCATCAGTAAAATTTAAACTTCAAACATAAACTCATATTAAATTTTAGCTTGCATTTTTTTAGTTGTAAATCCATTAGTTCAAGAGCAGTAATCTGTTGGAAACAATTGCATAGTACTTTTAATAAATTGTTATAAATTTGACAATACCCCGCCCCCAGTAGGCTAGTTTAATTCCAGTAATCTGGAGTAGCCTGCGATGTTAATATCACTTTACCACTAAATCAACGGTTCCCAATCTTTTTTGATTTCGTACCCCCAACAATAATTTCTGTAATTTGGAGTGCCACCAAGATAATGTTGAATATTTACTATTTCGGTACATTTTTAATCGTGTCAGTAACATAACAACACTTATTTCAGCATTGCATAAAAAACTTGCTTTTCCTATATTTATATTGCAGTTTATTTATTTTTACGAATTTATTATTGTGTGTTCAGCAAAGGGCAAAAAAGAAACTGGGAAAGCTGGTAGGCGAGACACATAATATTAATGCAATATGTGCTAAGTTTTTTTGTGTGTTGCGCCCTGTTTTGAATTGTTTCTTTAAAAAAATGTGGTTTGATTGTTTAATGACATTTTGTGTTTGTTACTTTAAGTTTTTAGTAATGTTTAATATTAACTTTAGCCTTTACTTACGTGCTTTATTAATCACACTGTGTTTAGTACTATATATATATATATATATTGGTTAAATTTGTATTATTTTCTAAAACATACATTAAAATTCAATTTTTTACTAAAAGATATTTTTTATCACATATCATTTATCTATAATAAAATTAAAGAGCATAATCTGATCTTTAAAGGGATGTAAGTAGCATTATTATATCATTTTTACTTTGTTATTAGAAAATTCGCCAAGTATGCTAAAAATGGCCAGTATTTCTGTTATGGACCATGCATTTTCTGTCATCAGTGAAAGTTTTAAGAATAAAAGAGCATGTATGACTCTGTGTATGGATGTTGTTAAAGCTAAGGGAGTATGCAAGAATAGGGAAGTGTGGAGAAAGTTAGTGAGGGTTGATCAATTACGTTTTATATATATATATGTACAGTTTTTGCCAACCCCGTAAGGAAATGGCGTGATTAGGTATTAAGTTTTTCAAAATATTTACTTTCAGTTTACAAGATATGTACAACAAAACAAAACAAAATGTAAACTTAATTCTACAAACCATTTGATCTGTAACTATTCAAACTTTTAAATAAAATAATTTTACTCTCTTCACAACATTTAATGTTTCAACAATAATTTATATTATAGTTACTGAATTCTTCAAATTTTAAATGCAGTTTAATCACAAAAATAATTCGACTCTACTTAAAACTTATTTCTTTATCTCAAGTTTATTCATATATTTGTTAGTGATTGAATTACTTGCCACGTGTGTTGACATAACTTCATGATAATTAATTTCAAACCTTAATATTTAATATTAATTGCTTGACTGCCTGGTACGTAGCAAGTAATTGCACTGCAGTAGGTTGATAAACAATATATTTAATTTAATCTTTATTATTTTCAATTAACTAAATGTTATCTATGTTAATAAAAAATATAAATATTATTTTTAAAGGCCTTTTCATAGAAAAAGGGAAATAAGTATATGTATACTGTGTAGCCAAGGTGAATATAATCAGAAAGCGAATGATGTCAATATTACGACATTAAAGTGTGTAACCAAAAGGAACATGATAACATAACATGAGAAAGCACTGGGAAGCAATTTAAATGTTTAAAACTTACGGAATATATATTAAGTCATCTAATATTTTTTATATTGTTTTCACTAAAATATAGGTTACATTTCTAAACAGTTTAAAAGTGTAAATGTTAGCTTTAATAGCATATGTGCACATTTCCGCGTAAAGCATTGTCGATTTTTTTTTAAACTTTGAATTCAAAATTTGAGCTTATTAACTAGTCAGAAACCTGCTGATAATTTTCCTCTACATTCCGTTGAAAACCATATTTAAAAATATCAAACCATTTGATAAGTAATCTGTTATTTGTAAACGTCGGCAACACATCTCAATTCTCTCCCTTAAGGTAATGTACAGACACTGTGTTTCCACTGAAGTCACGTGAAATAACTAAACTATCGCTCAATGCCAGCTGTTTTGGTTGCATATCGATTCTAGCAAACATCGCATTGGTAAGCTTGCATGCTAATATCATTCTGATCAACACCATGATGTTTAGTATTTTATCGTTGGAAACAAATTACTAATAATAATCTCACTATCAAATGATTAATTTAATAAATTTTAATGAGAATTTGGACCTTAGCATAGATATGAATATTGACACTACATTTCCACGTATTTTCACTGACGTAGAAGAAGCTGCAGTGTGCATTGATCTTGGTTAAAACATCTAAATAATACAACAACAAAATTACAAAATTATCTCTCTAATATCACCAGGTCAGATATAATCCAGTACTCTTCTTGCGTTGAACTAGGTGAATTGAACCAGTGAACTTTTTGTGTAACATTTAGTTCTCTAAAAGAGAACTTTCCTATGGCAGTTGAAGTTCTCGTAATACGTCTTCCAGGAATCGACCATTAGCCAAGCTCCCCAGCCACCACAACAACAGTTTGGAGACAGGGGACGTCTGCACAAGACAACTTCTCAACATTGATTGATGAATGGCTACTCAGAGTTTACACCAGAGCCAAAGAAGTTGAGGACTCCCGAACTTTTACTGAGCTAGGCTATATCATCTCATCAAAAAGACGAGATAGACGGGGATAAGGATATTTCACCTACTCAAGGGCGTAGAAAAATACATTTTCTAGAGCAGGAATACCTTGAGCCTATAAAAGTTTGTATATAGGTATATGACCCCTTGCCCCCACCCAGGGCCTAAACACCCCAGGGAGTGTCAGGACCCCCCTCGCGTCCACTTTCTACACCTCTTGCAACTATCAATGCCTCACAAAGCATACCATTTATATTGCATGTGGCCTTGTAGTTTAGGTGTGATTTCAATGTTACACTCTAGTAATTTATAACTCTATCTAAACTTATAAACTAAAACTAATTCAATTTACGATAGCTCTAAATCATTAAACATTTTATTAATGCTGTAACAAAATAGCCCTTATATAGATAGGGTATCTTGGCTCTCACAAATGGCCGCCAATCAGTTTGAAGATACTACTCTAGTGCTTAGCCAGTATATTTACAAGACATCCATTACACAGTTTTAGAATCATGACGTTTCGTTAATGGCAGATGAACTACCTACATAACATAGCTGCTGAGTTTGCCTGTTCGGAGTCGTTACGACCTCCTGGTTTTCTTTCTCTGTGCTTAATGCTGCGCATCCCCATAATCTGCGTCTAGGGCTCACATAGGTGTCAAAACATGTCTCTTGAAGTAGTCAAATAGGTGTCAAAACATGTATGTTGGAGTAGTCAAATAAGTGTCAAAACATGTCTCTTGAAGTAGTCAAATAGGTGTCAAAACATGTATGTTGAAATATTCAAAATGATGTCAATACATGTCTGTTGAAGTAGTCAAATAGATTTCAAAACAGGTATGTTGATGTAGTCAAATTAATTTCAAAT
>CABFOV010001917.1:72117-99486 GCA_902141375.1 Timema poppense
TATATATATATATATATATATATATACACGATTTATATATTATTTATAATCCCGCAATCCGCTGTCTAATATTTAATGTGATTTCCACCATAACCGATCTACGATTTGCCTTGAGACAACAGTTTATGATGCCTTCCTTCATAAAAAGCCCCTTTTGGTTGTCTTATTTGATTTGGAGAAGGCGTACACCACCAGGTGGTGCGGAATATGGAAAAAACTTTATAATTGGGAATTCCACGGGAACCTCCCTGTTTTTATAGCTAATTTTTATTAGGCTAAACACTTCCGGGTAATTTTGGATAACACCCTATCCATTGATTTTGTTTAAGAAAATGGCGTGCCTTAGGGTATTTTTTAAGCTTTCCAATGTTCACTATTGCTATAAATATAATTGAGGATATTTAGCGCTTAACGGAACGTTCACGCCTTTTAATGGATGACTTCGCAATTTATTTCAATTTGTCAAGTCTCCACAGGGAGTGAATGACCGGCTCTATCTCAGTAATAATCTTTGGACGTGGGCATCGCGTAATGGCTGTTGCTTCTCTACATCCAACAAAACATCAGTTTATTTCATTTTTACCAACTTTGATGTGTTCACTTTTTATGTCAAACTTGTCTTGAATGTAACTGAGAGTGTATACATAACATTTATTAATTAATATTTAATATTGTAACAAGATTAGTGTTTAACAACGGGACCGGTGCGCTCTCATTGTTTACCCTAGCTGCGCTCCTTGTTCTCTCTGTCTCCACCTTGTCTAGCAGGTAGGCAGCCGCCTTCTCACTTGACTGGGGGATTAAAGGGGACGGGGAGGATGGATACACGTCTGGAAGGGTCTGGGTCCTTTTAATTCTGGCCTAGTATTCTAGAAGTGGAGGATTCGAGACCCTTAGCTGGCACCACCTATATATATATATATATACACGCTCAGTGATAGCCAGGTGTGCTCAGTTCTTGGTTCTTAACCAGTGAGAGCGGGAGTGGACCAGCGAGTCCAGTGTTCGTGTGGCACGTGCCGGTGTGGTGTGTATGGCGCTGGGACCTGTGGTGGGCTGCCGTGAGTGTCTTTAACATTGAAAGTGGATTGTGTCGTGAACGAACGTTTTAAGAAACTGATATTTGGATATTTAACTAGTTATTCAGTATTTTTGTTAACAAGCTGTTTACTTGATTTGATGTAATTCTATTTTATGTATTTTCATTTGTTTATTGATTTACAGACAATTGCCTATATTACTTGAGTCAGTGAACTGTTTAGTTATAATTAATCCAGTGTAATTTTATTTTATGTGTTTTCATTTGTTTAGTAATTTAAAGACAATTACTAGTATTACTTAGCTCAGTGAACTGCTTAGTTGTAATTTATTCAGCGTTATTCTATTTATTATGTCCTTATTGGTTTATTAATTTATATAATTACTTTGACTGCCTAATTTGTTGAATTGTTTAGCTGTATATTTAATTTTGTGAATGTTTGTTTAGTCTTGTTTTTAATAATCAAAACCTTGGGTGATCTGCGAGTATTTTAATTCATATTTAACCTGCGACATACCCCAATATCCTCAAAAGAACTCGCGGATCACACGTTCACGTGTGAACGGCCCGTGACCCTCCCAGGTCACGCGCGTCCCCGCGTTACAATATCATGAGCTATGAAAGAAAAGGCTTCCACCTTTTCTTAAAATTAAGGTATACTCTTGCTACCTGATTGAAGTTTCCTTTTGTCTCTCACTAAATACTCAGAAATCCAACTGTCGTGACACTCTAGATCAGCAACAAAAACGCTTGACACATCTTGCAGATCACAGGTACGAGTGAAAACATCATCTTGTAAGTACAAAGTGGCTTTTAAAACCCCTCAGATTTTGGGTACTCCCTTATTCCATACGTCTCGTAATTGCGATTAGGTTATTTCTGGCTACGCGGTCTCTATAAAGGCCCGTTGACACGGTGTTAGTGGACTAATGCAAGTTTACTAGTATTAGCTTACTAGCATGTTAGTTGTGTTGACACGCATTTTTCACTTGTATTAGTAGCGCTTATAAAAACATGGCTGAAAATGAAGAGTGGTGATAACTGGTCTCTCTATTGGAGCCATTTTTGTTATCACTGCGTCTCATTTCTCGTTCGGTAATTTATACGCATATACTAATTACGCTTATGTGTTAAGAACTAGTAAGAGTGAATTTAGAATAAGTATGGGCGTCCACATAAATTACAATTTTTCAGTAAACGCAATTTATCATAATTAGTTGACCTATTTTAAAAAATTGTTTTATATAGACAACATAAAAAAGTTAGTGATTAGTGTGTCTCCTATTTCTTAATTCCTTAATACATTAAAATATATTTTAGTTGATCCTAAATAATTATCAAATTATTTTACTTGATTTGTTAACTTAGAATACATGTTAAAAAAAATTAAACTCAAATTATGTCAATAAATCCTACAACCAAACTCGGTAGGGCATTTTTTTTAAATAGGTCCAACCCAGGATTTTTCAACCCTGTTTTAAATGTTGGTATACTAATAACAACATATATTGTTAAATTCTAGCTAGGCCTAATTAAAAAATAGGCCTAAATTAATTTGTAGATTAGTTTAGATATAAGCTATCTGGTTTGCTATGAGACAATAATATTATGTTGCGTATCTACTAAAGTTGCCAAAGTATTACTACAAAGTGTTAGAAGTGTATGTACGGGCTGAACATTATTGATTAAAACTTATAAACATTCGTTAAAGTGTCAAATACGTAGATTGAAAAACTTGCCGGTGATTTAGTGTAAAAATCACCGGACATTCATACCTTACTTGCCGATAACCCGAATATTATGTTGCCGGAACTAATCACGGTACTACAATGTTTTATTATTTTTGATTGTATATTTAAAAAAATTACACATGCCATGTTAATTGGTAGTAAATAATAATTTGATGAATTATTTACCGATATTAAATAACATCTCTCAAAAAGCACATTTAAAATATTTACGTAACATTTTATTTTGGACACTTCTTGAGAATATGTACGCCTGATATCACTTTACAAATATTCTATAATGCAATATCCCTTGCATTCTTATCTCTATAAATCCGGTGCTTAAAATTCCACAAATAAGTGTCGTCCGCCCACACACAATTTTTAGTTGCCGCCATTTTGAATTGTCTACTTGCATTAGTAAAGTTGGAAGGTGACCAACTTTTTCAGTTGCAAGTGGACTTGCATGTTAGTAGCTTGCTTGTCTGTTTACACGGTGCAAGCTGTGCGCGCGCAGCCAAATTAGTGTACTTGCATTATTCAACGGGCCTTAAGTAACCCCCAATTGAGGACTGTGGGGACGTGCTTGTTTCCTTCAAGATTTCCTAAGACTTTCCTCTTCAATCTATTAATAAGTACTATCTTTACCTTCATTTTCTAATCTTTCCTTCTCACTTTTAAGCTTAAAGAGTCTTTTTATGACAGTAATGTTGGTGGCATGCATTATTTATATGGTAGTAAGACACTGCTTACTCAATACATGAGTTTAAAACGGTTAATAACAATGTTATTTCGCCCTGATATTTTCTCATCAATTTTCAGTACTTAACACACTACCATCACTTTTATTATATATGTTGCATTGTTTCTCATCATTTTTAAAGTCTGTTACACTGTCTTTTGTCACTCTAGACAATTTTATGAGATCCATATTATCATTTCATTTCAACAACATGTAACAAAAACCAAATAAAAATTAATACCTAAAAGTTAAGCAATGTAAGTATTTAATGTCCAATTAGTAAAAAAGTGCAAGTTTCATAAAAATCGATCAAGTATTAACAGAGATATGAGCAGTTTTATGATCGAGTGGCTATCATATTTGATGACGCCATAGTTGTAAAATGTACCAGGTGCCGGATGTCCACTTGAGTCGATAATACTCACTAACACACCTACTAAATATTCCTGAAAAAAATCTCCCTACTCAAATTTTCCTAGAGAACTATAGCCAGGGCCAGCACTATTTATTTTGGTGTTTTCATCTGCTTATTCCGGTAGGTGAATTATTTATAATGACTCTCCCCTATAGGGTTTTTAATATGTTTTATTGTCGTTTAAGGTCCTATTGACCTAACTTTGTCAATAGGCCTATTAACTCTAATTATAATAATGATAATACCTCCAAAGTCTTCAGATTGATGACCCCTGACTTTTATTATCATTGTTAAGTACCCAATCAGTAAAGCTGAACAGGAGTAAATATTATTATTATTATTATTATTACCGCGTCTTACTACCCGTTCGGGTTGTACGCACTTACACTAATGTGTAATGGTAGGGTGATTGTGAGATGAAATGAAGGACCTACAGTTTAACGTGGAATCCGAACCACGGTGGAGGCCTGGCATTCCCCACATTCACAAGATGTCTTGTCAGAGGTGAAGGAAGGGTTCGGTAATCAGATAAATCTGTGCCGGGACCGGGGATTGAACCCCGGCCGCCAGCACAGAAGTCTGACACCTTACCCCTAGACCGCCAGGTCACCGAGTAAATATTAACAAAGTAAACTATAATTCTTGATTATAGTTTATTTACAGGATTGTGCATTACTAATATTATGTTGTTGTTTTTTTTATATATTTATTATGTGTTCTGTCTTACGACAGGTTCATTACTTTTGTCAGTGAACTTAGACCGTCAATGTTCCCTGTCCTCTGCCTCCTGCTTCAGCTCCCAGAATTTTCTTTTTTCCTTCAAGTCATCCAATATTTGAATCCTCCTTCTTCTTAAGTTCCTCTTACACTCAACCTTTCCTTATAATATAAGACTAAATAATAATTGTAAATACTTGTTAAAAATCCCTTGAATATTTACGAAAAAGCTACACTTGTTAATTTAAATTCAAATAGAAATAAAATATTATGGTGGAAAGGGATTACTTCCAAAATTATCTCTTATTAATTCAAGAAGGGATCAACACAAAGTGTATTGATATTTAGCTCATTCCTCTGTGGGATACTATGACAGGCATTTTAATGTGTTTAGAGATAATTTGTATATATATTTTAATAATGGCTTAATTTGTGGTTAGTCTTGTTTTTAATACGAGATTTAATGGTTATTTGTCCAATGAGTAGAATTTATGAAGGGTTTTCCAATATTAATATTATATATGATTGCCTCGATTCACACAAATGAATTCAATTTATAACTCTAAATTTCCGACAAATGTGAGGTTCCAAATCGAGGGTTTGCTCTGAGATGTCTCTGTGTTTTTGTGGAAGCTACTTGAAAATTATTGCTTTTATATACTAGAAATAAGAACAATTTAAAGATGGCAGACTTTGATATAGATGACGGCTCATTAAGCTTTATACGTGATAATATTAATAATTGATTTTTGTATGTATATTATTACATCTTTATCAGGTGGCTCAGCAAAATGAACCTATAGAACGTTTTGTTTTAAAAACATTTTTTATTTGAGCGCAAACTCATTTTAACCTATTGAAGTTCTCTGATTGTTCAGTCTCAATATTAGTTTGCATAAAAACTTGAACAATCTCTATGAAGGATGACTCTCGTTCATTTGTGGCCTTTCATATTTACTTAGGAATAATGTCTACATTGTTCTTCTAATAAATTACTAAAGTTAATTTTGATTTATTTGTGTTATCATTCCCATTCTAAGAGTGAAATAGGGCTACATCCGAACTCACCATCTAAGATCTAAAATTTTCCAGTATCAAATGATCATACAAAAAGATAAAAGTATAGAGTTTATTGATGAGAATATCACTTTTGCCATTTATGAATTTGCAGGGGTTAAAATAATTTCACAAAACACGTAAAGTTCCATCTATGTTGTAAATAAATTTGAGAGAAGACAATGATGATAAGGGTGGGAGTCCCTTATAGATATTTCCTTTTAAAAGTTGCGGAACGATGTAATTAGGGACGGGACAAGTATAATATTCGTCACCCCATTCCCTCCCCTTCCAATGACTGTAGTACTTGAAGTACCTTGACAAAATATTATATATGAGTTCCGAACAAGAATGTATTACTGTATAAAGGTTCATCTATCATCCAGTGGATAATATTATTGGTTCCTCTTCCACCCCCCACCACCTATATTATCATTAGGTGTCGACTGTTTGTTCTGAGTGATAGATTATTTAAAAACCTACTACAGCAATATTAGGCTGCCATGGTAGAAATTGGCATAATTTATAATCCATTTCATGATTCCAAATTTAACCCATCTAGATTTTGGGCACACTGAGAAGGTAATTTAACTTGTGAAAATCAATGAACTTGTCTCAGTGGTCGCAGGGTCTAACGCGATAATATCACGGTGTATTTGACTGTCGATTACGGAGAGATTAGGGTTCAAATCTCCAGTCGGGTGTACTGAGTTTTTTTTTTAATATTGTTTAAACTCTTTCTCCACGCAAA
The DNA here is from genome assembly GCA_902141375.1 of Timema poppense. Classification (NCBI taxonomy): domain Eukaryota; kingdom Metazoa; phylum Arthropoda; class Insecta; order Phasmatodea; family Timematidae; genus Timema; species Timema poppense. The sequence goes on from CABFOV010001917.1 coordinate 78,565, forward strand.
TGCTGGTACACTTCCTCAAAATGTAACCTTCCAAATCCTTAAAATCATTAGCGTAATTATTACATAAGCATATAACCTGAACGGGTAGTAAGACGCGGTGCTAAGGAAAACCTTAATAACAATATATTCTACTCCCCTGCTATGAATGACCCGCAGAACAAAGGCGCCAGTGGGGATGCTTGTCTTTCCCTGCCCGCCACCCTTCAAGCATTTCAAGCCCCTAGACACTGGAGACAATGTTGACACGACCGACCATGGCTAGGGCTGGGACAACTCCAACCAAGTAACATCATCTTCACGAATACTATACAAACTCCTAGATTGGGATACTCATAAAAAATAAGTGCTTCAAATAATTTTGAAGGTAACAATTGTGGTCACGGGGACTAAGGTGATATCATCTAGTCTGGCTTGCCAGTGGCAAGAAGTTTAGTGTTCAAATCTCAGTAGTGGATACTGAAGATATTTGGGATTGACGGCTGAGGAATTCCTATTTATAACAACCGGGAGGACCACTGAATTAAACAACTCATACTTAATTTTTATTTTACTATATCACACGCACAAAAGAGGACCCTGTTGGGTCACTTCATTTTAGAGAGACAAAACAAAATACTACAGCTTCATGCCAACAGAAGAAACAACAGTAAAACAAAATGGGCATAGCAAATTCAAAGACATACAATACACAACATACCACCCACCTAAAATAACACATATTTTTAACAACTTTAGAAGGTCTTAAATAGAACAATATAAAATATAATAAACATTGAAGCACTACTGTACATTAGTCAATTGAATAAATTGGTAGGGAATACAGCTTTTGTATCACCCGTTTGACAACAATGGATGACGTACAGACAGTAGCTACTCGAACACGACTGTCAAGACCACGATGGATCTCTTCCACCACTGCCAATCTCTCCTGTAGAGGGGGGACATCATCGTTCTACAGGAGCACAACCATCCCTGGTTGAAAATCGAGGAGTACAGTGGTACACTTGGAACGTGCGGGAGCTGGCTTAAGTAGTCGGATGACTACAGCTTCCCCAACCACTTGGTGCATTGTTGAACCAGTTGTCATCTAGACAGTCTGTTCATGAGAATGTGTTTGTAGCTGACTCTGGCATTGCGGTGATAGGCACACCTATCAAGAAATGATGTGTTCACACTATGTTCATTTACACAGCACTTGTTACCCACTGCAAAGGACATGGCCATAAGCACTGAATAAATCTCTTGCAATGAAGGATCACTTCTACTAGAAGACCAAGCAGATCAAAGATCGAAGATATGATGCCTAGTACTATCCATTTAGTGACTGGACCTTTTTGAACCTTCACACGTATATCAAATTGAAGCTCATACAATTCAGGATGCCACAAACCCAGAGTCTTTACTCCCTCTGAGTGGTTGAACTTGAATGGGAGCTGTGTTTCCATACTCTGACCTTGGATGGCTTCAAGTAAAGATACGTGATTTTCACACCATTTGTGGAGTTGTAATTCACCCCTTTCCAGTATTTGAATTAGAGCTTGCTGTAACTGCTTAGCCCTGTGTAGATTATCATGTCCTGTCTGGAGGTCATCCATATACATATCCCTTCTGATATCTTATGACGTTTCAGAATAATTAGCTGATGACTCATTAGCTAGCTGTATGAGGCATCTGGCTGCAAGAAAAGAAGCATATGATGTGCCGTATGTTACAGTTGTTAACTGATAATGTGTTCTAATGGTGTATCTAGGTTTGAGCGCCATAATATGCCTTGTAAAATATAATCTCTTGGGTCTATGTGAATGTGTCTGTCCATCTTAGTGATATCAGCAATCAATGCATATGTATGTGTTCTGAAACGCAATACTATAGACTGTAGATCCTGTTGAAAGGTAGGATCTACCATGAGAATATACTTTAATGATACTCCACTTGATGATTTAGCAGAAGCATCAAAGACGACCCGTGTCTTTGTGGTCGTGTTACTTTCCTTGTGGACAGTATGATGAGGTCTATAGAACTATGGTTCCATAGTAGCAATGCACTCTGCTCTTGGGTTAGAATCAGGTACAGGCAACAGATTCGTATGGCCGAAGCCCTAGTACTCCTCCATAAACCTTACATAATTTTCTCTAAGAATTTTGTCCTTGCAGAATTTCATTCCTAGATGTTGGAATTTGTTCTTGGCACTAATGATGGATTTACCCAATGAGGCGTGGTCTGTCCTTCGAACCAAACGCACGACGAAACGTCCTGTTTCATCCATTGATGTGTTATCAATAAATTGCTGCTCACAATACCTTTCATTGTGAGTGCATGGAAAAGATACAAACTCTTCTTGTTCCCAGAATCATTGCAGCTGCTTGCTTAGGTTAAGCTCATTTCTCAAGAAGAATTATGTGGAATATCTCGGTTGCTTGCTTCCGGTACTCGTTGGCATCCTTCCAGCAAGAATCCAACCCAATTATATCTCCTGTAGTACATGATGATTTTGATCACGTGTCCGCCGCTCACCCTTTAGTAGGTGCAGGAACAGTTCAGACCCAAAAAGCATGTCTACATGACCAGGGATGTTAAACTGATCATCTGATAGCTTAATGTCGTCTGTGATTCAGCAGTCACCAATGTCTAGACGTGTAGCTGGCATAGCGCCTGTAATATTAGGAAGTACATAGAATGTTACATTAGCTGAGTACTTTGATTATACGTCTACGTTCTGTGAAGCTGTAAACGCAATGTCATTGATCCCTACAATTGGCAATCGGTTGCACTGACGTCTTAGTTTTAACCGCTGAGCAAGTGACTCCGTGATGACGTTCGACTGTAAGCCACAATCCAAAAGTACTCTGCAGGGATGAGTGTGACCCAGGTTATCCTTGACCTTGATTATCGCTGTAGACAATAACATTTGAGTTTGACTTCACTGTTTGAGACTACAATAGCTTCCCTGAGTAGGACTTAAACAAGCATTGATTGGCTGTTTGCACTCACCCAGACCTTTTTGGTCCTGGCTGTAATGGTGTCCAACATTTTGACTTGGCCTAACTTTGTTCTTATGCACACTTACTGGCACACGCTGTTTATTGTGAAGCAAAGTATGGTGAGATGTGTCACAATTCTTACATTTGGTCGTACTAGGATACTCATTTACACTGTGACCATTTTATAAACAGTTGAAACATTGCCCTCTTTATTTGACATATTAGTTCTAATCATAAAACTGGCATACAATAAATCATTACATTTTTACAGACTGTGGATGTTATTACCACAGTAATGACACTGCATTTAGGAAGTGATAACTAGTGAGTTGTTGTGACGAGGCAACCTCATCACCTAGAAATTAATATCATGTTTGTCTAAATTTATATGTCCATTATAAAAGGGCCTAATATTTTCTAATGACTGCCTTCGGCGTTCCAAAGATTCAATGAAATTATCTAATGTTGGGAATGACTTATCAGATATTGTTAACTCCCATTCTCGCCTTGTCATTGCATCAATTCTCTCTGTGAAGAGATGGGCAATAAGTAGATCATGTAAAGGTACGTCAATGTTGAGCGCCCTAACGGCGTTTAAATTACTCTTTGCAATGTTAATGAATTATAGTAATTCTACTGCAGATTCCTTCTGGACAGGTTGAATGTCTAGCAATTGCCTTATATGGGTAGATCCGATAAGACGTTTGTTTTGGTATCCATCCTCATGCACCTTCCATGCCACTGAATAACTATATGCCGTAAGGGGTAGGTTCTGTACTACCTGTGTGGCCTGACCTGAAAGTGATGACACAAGATACTGAAACTTCTAGATTGTAGACACTTTCCCATTCTCATGTACCATAACCTTGAAACTGTCCGCAAAGGTTGTCCATTTATCATATTTACCATCGAAAGTAGCTAGTTGTAGTGCGGATAATCGTATGCCCGAATTATTACAGGAGTCTGAACTTGAATTTACTGACCCTTTAATTGGTAAACCTGGTGCTACCGTAGTTTGTTCTATTACATCCTAAATAGTTGCGCAAACTGTGTAGTATTTATCCTCAAATTCCTGCCTATATCCTTCATTTTCAGTATTTGACTCTAGATCAGTTTTTTCAATTTGCAATTGAACTGGCTAAAATCTATCGCGGATATCACTTAATTTCTGATAACGCACTTTTACTTCATTTATTCTTGTGTTTCCTTTAATTAAATTGATCTATAAATGTCGCATACGTGTGATGCCTCCACTTAAAACACCACGATTTCTGGTTAGTGACTTAAGTTGTACTTGCGTCATAATTATTCAAAGAAATTATGAGCTGCCAGAGAATAAGACATGTACAAATTGACCTTATTAAAAAAAAACTTCTAAGTTAACTTGCTAAAGTTGTGAGCATGACACTGCTTGTTGTGATGAAACTATTAAAGTAAACTTACTATAGCTGGCCAATAGCATGGCGTTACAATGTTGTTGCGCGCGTGCGCTCTCTCAGTCTACAAAGCTAAGATGGTTGATGGTAGTGTTTATCCAGTGAATAAAGAACTTGTGTTGGTTGAAACAGTTCATTGAGATCAATACTTATCATTAAATCCAGTGACTATGTAAAATACAGAATAGTTCTAAAATTAGCGTTTGAGATGAACAGTTTATTGTTATACTCTCGAGAATATTACATTGATAAAACGTTATAACTGATATTTTATTTATGTGGCTCTCTCACAAATAACTAACGTCATTGTAATCTGGTCATTCGTTTACTAAACGATCTGGCCTGCGTGGCCAATATTCGGGATTGACGGCTCAGGAACCCCTAATTATAACAACCGGTTGGACCACTGAATTAAACAACTCAGACTTAATTATTATTTTACTAAATCGCGCTCACAAAAGAGGACCCTGTTCGGTCGCTTCATTTTAGATAGACAAAACACTACATACAGCCTCATGCCAACAGAACAGACTACAGTAAAACAAAATGCGCATAGCAAGTGCAAAGACACACCATACACAACAGAGGTGTTAGTGGCTTCTTCCTTTCCTTAGCCAACTCTAAAACTTCCATATATAAACCCCATTAGGGTATATTTAACGATAAATCAAATGAGAAGTGAGAAGTATTGGCCAAAATTAATATGAAATCTGTCGTTAGGTATCAATCTGTCCAACGGACGTTCAATATTGTAAGGGCACTTGAACCAATGCCATAAAATGAGAACTGACTTTTATTTTTAAGTTAGACTTCCCATCAAAACACTTGAATGTCTCTTAGCTTATTTTCAACCATCTTAGTGTTTTAGGAGATTTATAATAGCTTTGCGAAAAGCACAAACCCATTATTTCAAAATCAGTTTACAGCTTAAAAATATAGGGGGGTCCAAGTATTACATTTTTTGCCTTTTTTTAACCCCTCCCACCCTTGCAAACAAAAATAAGAAAATGCATGGCCCCCTTTCCCCTATTGCTTACGTAAGATTTGTCGACTTTTTTCATTTGTTTACAGGAACAACCATTCTTTTTTTTCATGCAATTTTGCTTATAGCCTGAACAGTATGTAAGCGATGGTAAAAAAAATCATTAAAAATCCATGCAATTTATAGATAGAGGTGTAAGTTCATATTGGGAAACAATTGACAAGTAGTACTGGTATTTAATGAATTTATATTTATCAAACAGGTCAAATTTAAACAAGTTATAATATTAAAAAAGTTTAACATTTTAATTTAGTTTTAATTGAAGTTATAAAAAAAAGTATTATTAGTGAAGACATGAATATTAAATTTTAAAAATAACACCCTAAAAAACCATCTAATCCGATGACCAAGGTCCTTGAACCCACGTCTCAACACTTTCAATTATTATGTTTCTATTTGGGAGGACAAGGTCACTCAAACTTTGGCTCACTTCTATAGACTTCTCCACTTCTTCCTCGTTTAGCCACTCAGCATCTTCATTGCTGCCCGAAGTCCAAGCGGCTTGCGATGCGCCCTCTCTCAATTTGACCCGTCTTTCTTTGGCTTACGTAAGCATTGTTCCAACCCCCCTCCTTTTAATGTTACACTGAAAATAATGATTTAATTAAAATGCCATTAAAATATTGTTATATTTTATAGAAGTAAAATTACGGTAGTTTAAATAATATTTAAAAAGAGCATAATTATTTAAGAACTAATACAATGGTAACTTTACCTATAGCAACACAGGCAGGCATACATAGTAGGCCGAGTAGGCAATATACCCTTACATAAATTATCTCTTTAATTGATTTACAGAAAAAGACTAATAAAAACATTAACATTCTCAACCATCCACATAGGTGGATGACTATTAAGGTCCAAGAGACTTTGGTGATAGCCACATAGATACCAACAATCAATCTCTTAACGGAATAATGTTAGCACCCTGATACTGTATTCATAATCAGGCTTTTAGAATAGGTTGTAGCAGTATTTGGTTTACTGTAGGTTGAGTTAGTTTGTAATATGTTAGTCTACTGGATAGCACTTAATTTAAAATGTGCAAGTTACAAATAAAAAATAATATGACATAAATATAAACTGACTGGAAAAGGAATAGTGTGTTTCTTTCAAGCACAGTCATTTTCCAGTCAGTGAATAGGCCTATTTAACGTGTAAGATAAATTGGAACTGTCCCTACTTTTTACTAAAGTAAAAATAGGTAACTTATTGATTTTAAATTGTGTGGTGAAGAGAAGCCATAACCATATTTTAATAAAAGTGTATACGAAATACGTGTTTTTGGCTTCCGTTCGATAAAAGCAATGACTCTACCATTCCAAGTTGTTAAACGGGACGACAAGAAAGCCTTGAGTCTGACATGGGGGGGAGGTGGGGATGGGGGGAGGACATAAACATTTCTCGCCAACTTCGAATATGAGGACATAAAAAATCAACTTTAAAAGCTAAGCTTTTAAGATATTAGAGTGGTTTAAGACGTGAAGTGAGGTGAAAGTACAGGGAAGAAAAAACAAATACAGTCCTTAAAGTCTGTCATACAATACAGTCAACCCCTTGATAACATCACAGTAGCTATGAAGAGAGTAATTAGACCCCAGGAATCATGGTCGAGAGAGAGAGAGAGGTCAGAAAAGAGATGTGTGAATGTATAGATAGTACTTTTAAAAAGTAGTTTCACACAGTGTAAAAAACTAAATTTACTCAATTTGTTACTTCTCAATTTGAAAGTGTTGCTTAAGGTGGATTAGTATGGGTTTATTGTGCACCACGTCTTACTACTCATCCGAGTTAACTTCATATTTATACTAATGAGATTGGAAGATGATGATGATGGAATTTAGAGGTAGCATGTTTGAATTTGTGTGGGAGTGCAACAGAGAACAATTTAGAGAAAACACTCTCAGTAAACAAAGCCAAGATTAAAAGCCCAACCTCCCCGTCATCAGCGACCCATACAATATGAGGTGGGGAGCCTAAAGGGCCCTACATACACACTAACTTGTCGGGACAGCCGGCCGACAAGCCAACAAGTTTGTTGTCAGACCAAACTTTTTTTTTCCAAGTTGGTCGGTTGGTTGGTAAAAACCATCCTGTCCAACTTCCACACCCCATCGCCCGACAAGCTGTTGTGTCTGTAGCGTTGTTGGACCAATCGACCAACCTGGCGTCGATCAGTCATCGCTTTTCAAATATTCAGGTGGGTAGAGTCACGGTGCGTTCTTTTGTTCTATTTAAAATTATGTTATTATATAGTCACTATACTGAGTATTTCAGAGAAACATTCATGATTACGAAAATTACGAAAATATTTTGAATCCAACTCACAACAAATTTTTTCACCCAGATTATTATTTTTTTTTCCTTGCAATATTTTTATGAATCGATAATGATGTTAAGGTGATTCCAATATTTTGGTATTTGAATAGAGATTGAGGCATGGCATGCATTCGTTCTGAGACCACAATAGCTACTGACAAATTGGACCGATAGTCGGGGCGTGTGGAGGCTCGCTTCCAATTTGTTGTTCCGACGGTCGAGCCGACAAGTTGGTGTCTCTGTAGGGCCCTTTAGACCTAGATTGACTCTGAACTATTTGTTCAAACGTGATACAGTAGGTTAATTCATATTGTGATTGAAGTCTAATGGCATATCACTCAACACAAGACTTCACTGGGACTAAATGTATAAGGTCAATTTACAGAAGTTTAATACCTATACATGATAGTACTGTACTGAGCCATTGTCCTAGTTAGTACATTTAACCGACTATTAACAGCTGTAAGACTCCCTTATACCCTACTCCTCTATTCACCTACCATTCTGTTGCAGCATTAAAAATAAGGTATTGTTGGAAAATATATTTGTTTGCATTATTTTTGGGGAAGGGGGGGGGGCTGGGAGTAGAATCTCTCATTCTCCCTCATCCCCATGTTGGTTCTCTCCCCCTGTCACGACTGAGTACCAATTCGCCTTTCGGCTGTTGCCTAACCCTGAATATCCACCTTGACAGAAGCTCCAAGCTAGGTCATCAGAGAAAGGGCTGATTATGCTTTGTGAGTTATAGGCAGCAGTCGCTAGCCCTTATCCTCATGGTATGAGGGTGAAACAATGAATGATGTTGCAATAAATATAATATTATAAATTAGAATCCTGTGAGTGAAATAATTGAGTACTGATTCCCACCCTGCCACCACCTTTATAGTCTGTTCAGCGTAGGAATTGATTTCTGAAAGGCCTTTTTCTCGACCAGAAATCTTATATATAGTAGGATATTGGAAGGAAAAAAGACCTTTAGAGAGTAATTCCTATCATGAATGGAGTATATTTAGATTGTGTGGCGGTAAAGGCAGGGGAGGGCCGGGAGGAGAGCCGCAAAATGGAGAGGGGTACAGAGGTAAATTTCCCCTCCTTTGACTCGTTATTGAAACAAATCATGTGCATTAAATGGGTTTAACATGTCTACATTGAGTACTCTTTCTCTCGGTGTCTCAATCGGGTTCAGCCTTGATATCTGGTCAGCTGGGTTAAACTCCCAAACATAATTATTGTGAAAATTGTTATGTTTTTATTTTAATCAAGGGTTCTAATCCCGTCATCTGGAAATGTGTTCACTTCTATTCAGGTTTTATTTAAGTATCATACCATCCTGGAGATAGCCTTATTTTCTAGTTACGCTACTGCTGAGTGGGTTGGGATATCATGATTGTATATATCACTTCATAATATTGTAAATTTATTTTTCAATTGAAAGCCTCTCTATTTAAGCCACAGTAAATTTTTATATTAAAATTTAACTCAATGTTTATTATATTTGGGTTCACAATCAAGCTTTGACAATTTACAACAAGAACCATTTAATATCTCGGGGTTAAAAAAATATATATTATAACAATAATATTACAGACAATTTGAGCAAGGACTCTCTCTCTCAGGACCTCTGGGTCATGTTGGACAAAAATGTACCCTTATTGCTTAATCTGACTTATTAGACAAAAACTTACTTACTAAACAATTTGAACTCCTTAAATCTATATACATTAAAGTCAATTTCCTNCAATAATATTACAGACAATTTGAGCAAGGACTCTCTCTCTCAGGACCTCTGGGTCATGTTGGACAAAAATGTACCCTTATTGCTTAATCTGACTTATTAGACAAAAACTTACTTACTAAACAATTTGAACTCCTTAAATCTATATACATTAAAGTCAATTTCCTCAATGAGGTTAGTCAATGGTTAATAAGAATAATAAATATTGAATAAAGTTATTGCATGTATCGAAGTCATTATACTGGCCCAAACAGTAAAGTTACGTTCTTGAGTAGATGTTTTTTTACAAACAGATTGTTATGTAGTCTGGTGGTAGCTTCTGTTTTTGGAGACAGTTACTGTATCTGAATAACTCACATGTATTAGCCGTGGTGTGCTGCTATATTACGTCCCATCAATCCTTTGGTTGGTAATGCTAGGGTTTTAAAGGTATTCCTGCTAAACTTTCTTTAAAAAAATAATTTATTTTTCCCTTTGCTTTCACTAACCCCGTCTTGTCATTTTTTCCTTTCTATACTTTTTTTCAACAATGCCCGAAAAAACCAAAACTCCCAAACAAAACAAAACCTCGCTTCTTCTTTTCTCTCTCCCCTTACCCCACTGCTGGAGTCCATTTCTTTCCTCCAAGCATAGTGCGGCCATTATGGGTGCTTCCTTCGACAAAATGCAATTAACTAGAATTAATTAAAAGTAGTATGAAACAAAATAAATATTCACCTAAGAATAAATTATAGCTAAATATATAAATTTACAGAATTAAAATTCTTACAATATATGTTTTTTTGACATTTGATGGTAACGCTAAAGGAGGGGTTTCAATCACTTGTATACCCGCTTTGGTCCTGGAAGGGAAAAAGGGGCTACAGAACCAGAACCGCAACATTATCAGGAACCGAAAAGAACCAGAACCTATATTGTGCTCTAACCGGAACCAGAACTGGAATCTTTAAAATGTTTGTTTAGAGAACAGGAAGCGGAACCAGAACCGATAAAAATGTCTGTTCGACTCCCTGGTTTTTTTCCTCATGAAAGCATCCCCAAAGATGACTGTTCATTTCAGAGGCCTGCTAACAGGTGTTTAGAGAGCTAGTACTTTTGATTAGAACCTGTTTAACTCAGTCTATAAATAGAGTGACGATGTCATAACTCTAAAGGTGAGTTTGAAACACGGATATGAGATCATAAGTGACGACATCAGAATAATGTTGCAATCCTGAATGCGTCACAATTATATTTTAGAAAATATTTTGCAACCCGGATATGAAAACAGTTGAATGTGGAAAGGGTGTATTTGGGGGTCGCTTCTATAATCATATTTATAACCATTGCCGAGTGGAGCAGCTATGAACCAGTTTTAACAGTTGACTAATATTGTAGGCGTATTACCGCCTATTTAGACGTAGAATTGTGTATGATCTTACCATGCCATTTCTGACGTTGGCAGACAAACAATTGTATGGGCTTAGTATTCAAATCTCTGCGGCGGCTTAAAGCTCGTCACAGTCACAGTTGTGAACTTTGAACGCGAATAACAGATGGCAAAAAGGAAATATCTTACTTACTTAATTACTTACTTACTTATAGCATTAGTAACTCTAAAGTTAAGTGTCACACTTACAAACGTATGACACTTATCCCTATCGAGAGCTAGTTCTATTCAATCCACCTCATTACACCCTCCTCTATTTTGAGATAGCTCCATCCAGTCCACCTAATTACACCCAATCCCTATCTCTAGCTAGTTTTATCCAGTTCAACTCTTTATACCCTATCTCTTTCAGGTCCATTTTAATGTTATCCTCCCATCAATGTCTAGGTCTTCCCAATGATCTCTTCCTATTAGCTTTGCCAGTTAATACCCTTGTGGTAGGCTAAAAGCATTTAACCCATTACAATAATACATAATTCATTCTCACTCTGATTCTAAATCACTATTCACTAAAACATTATCCAAACATCTTGTGCAACTGCCTTTGACTCATTATGTGTTGCATGAACCCCGTTCCACAGTTCAACTAGCGACCACCTCCGATAGCAACAATTCGTGAATTTGGCCGACTTAATTGAACGTATTGTCTACGGTGACCAAACAATAGAAGATCTCCACATGCTCTTTCTGTGACGAGACCTTGCCCCTGCTTGGAATTACAATACAACAACGCAAGGGGAAGGATGATATTGCCTTCCGCACCCCTCCCTTTTACTACAAGTTTGATCGTATGAATTGGAACGTTACACCCGCCTTTGTACTCTTCGTCTTGACTTCGGCTGAAGAAGGGACTCTCTGCATTAGACAGGCACCACTACTTGTCCAACCATGGTAGTGGTATGGGTGGCCTCACCACCGAGGCGCCAATATGTTGCAGTATATAATCATATATATATTTGAGAAAGGCTGTGTGTGGTTTTCAACCATGTCAATTTCATAATGTTTTCTTTTGCAAGTTAAGTTTATTAGATAGGCGTAGCAAGACCAATATTGTTAGAATGTAGGATGTTATATGTCAATTTTATTATGTTTTCTTTTGTTAAATTTAGCAAGACTAATATTGCCACGATGTATGATGTTGTTATATTCCCTTCAGAGAAACCTAATTTAGGTAGCATCTGCATTTAGCTCTGTTTTGTTTTGCAACTTAATAGCTTTGTTAAAAGAGATGTGACATGGCTCATGTAGTTGGAGCGCAGCTAGAGTCAGCGCAATTTAGTCATCATGGCCAAACGATTGTATTCTTATCATTGAGAAGTGAAATGGTGCTATAAGAGTCAAATAGCTACATGGCGTCCTTAATAGTCTTGTAACTTGTTATATATTCCTAATATGTAGGGACATAGATTATCGTGATTGTATGACTGTTCTAAGTGGAAGTTGAGGTATATTTAACATGGCATTGATAGCTTCATTCATCTGCATATCTTTTTTCCATTAGCGTTTTCTCTTTAATTATTATTTCTATGGGGTCCTCCTTACTATTCTGGTTGAACACCAAGACAATAACTTGAATGTTTTGCACCCTTCAGGCTTTTTCAGGGTAGCGGCTGTAGTATGTAACTCGGAACTTTTACAGTGCTTCAGTATATGTGAATATGTATCTCCTTGTAGGCTTTGATCCTTACCAGAAACTGGTAAAATTATTGTATTGTATACTATGAGTTTTACATTCCATGAAAGCTGTGGAGTTGTCAACAACATACTGATCAAGTAAAGGAATGCATTTAGCGACTGTATTCTTTTTACTAATTTCCAATCTAATATAGTTTTGCTAGCTGAAATTATTTATAAATATTGAAGCTCAATAACCCTGTCAAATGATATGTTGTTCGCAGTAATATCTAAATTATCGACCTCAATTTGTGTTATTTGTGTGACCATATATTTAGTATTTTCATCGCGTACCCTAATAGATGCAAGGTACCGTTTAATGTCAACCCTTCCCTACTCTCTTGTATTACCCTAATATCATACTCTTTGATAGATTAAAAAGTAATGAGGAAAATGCATCTCCTTGTTTCAACCCATTATGTATTTAGAAAGTGTCTGGTAAGTGACTTCCAACCCGTACGCTGCCACGCGTATCAGTCAAACATACCTCAATTAGCTTGACAAGTTTTCTTTTGAGAGGGGGTGGGGGGCATTACAAACCCAACTAAAATGTATTAACTTATATTTTATTTATTTGAACTGAATTTTATTTGACCTTTTTAAAATCTATCTATAATTGATCACCCGTCATGTTGTATTCCCACTCTTTTGTTTAATATTTGCCGAGTAGTAAAAATATTATTCTTTGTTGATCCACTCCGTTGAAATTCACGCTTATGGTCCTCAATTATTTCTTCTGCATAATATGTATTTCATTATAATTATGTTTGATAAAATGGTGTAGAGAGTTGGTAATATCAAGAATCAGAAACCAGCAACAACAAAACGAAGCAAAATGAATCATTGGACAAGTTGCAGAAGTTGATTAATATTAAGGACTTTGTACAATATTTGTGTCATTGGACAAAATATTTTAGGTAAATAAGTTAAAACCTTTACATTCTATATAGGTTATACGTCTTATTGCCTAGGGGTGCATTGTGTTTTCTTATCGTGTGGAAGAATAAAACGTGAGTGAAATTATTTTTTTCGCCCACTTCACTTGATACAGTAAGAGTCAAAGATATGTTCAAACTGCTTGTAAAGCCCAAAATTGTTAATTTTGAGTGTCAACTAGCTTTATAAAAAGTGTGCAAGAACAGGAATTAACATGCTTGAACAGATAACGATACCTAAAACCTATGCAGAGTGTTTGTGGACTATACAACTGCTGTTTACACCACTTTGGGAGCGAGGTATTATTTAACTTGATGACTTCCTATCACACAACAATTTGTGGTCAAATAAACAACGATACGTATTCTTGTTAATACGCCACCCAATAGACCGGTGTGTACTGTCCTACTACACTACAATGAAGAGCCAAGACACACAACCGGCCACTCTAACAGTCCACTACCCCGAACACACCTTGGTGTTAGACTGAGACTCCAATAAGCCAGTGTGTAGCGTTAAACTACACCAACCACACTACAATGGGTAGCCATGGATGTTGCATAAATGATCTGCCGATGACAGATTCATAGTTGGCGTGCTGCCATATGGTAACACACATTCAGAGCACCTACTTGGCTGGGACTATTCTTGACACGTTAAAACATGTTTGAATAATCTATGCCACATAATTGTTACAGTGTTAGATAATTATTTCTATCAGTGATCAAAGTAAGAAAAATACTTCAAACACTTCAATGTGTATATTTTGTAACGCATCAAGTTTTTCTTTAGATTGTTTTAAAGCCAGAAAAATGACCATAAATGAGAAGCTTAAAATGATTGGTCAGAGTTGCTGTTCTGTTGTTTGACTGAAAGGTGGACCCATTGCAAAGCGATGTAAACTATAGTGTTTGTTCTGTGATGGTAAACACAGTATTCTACTATGTCCCAAACTAGAAACTAGTCTTCTTAAGTCTGGGGATAAGGACAAGTTGAAGAAAGACTTACCTGAACGTACAAGGGCTCCTGTATATAATAAATTAGCAAATAATTATTTCTCTGAAGTACTTTTTCAAACTCCTATTGTACAGTTGTAAAGCAAGAAAAAGGGGTCATCGAAATGTTCAAGCTCTGATAGACATGGGATCCCAGAGCTCATACATTCTGAAGGAAGTGTTAGGACGAAAGGGATACACATCAATAAGGGAAGAACGTATTCAACATGCTTTGTTTAGAAGAGACTAGTCAGTTGAAGTTTCAAACAATCTTTTCAAATTCAGTTGGTAAACGTCAAGAAAATGTATGTATGCAGCTTTGAATTTTTTTATTATGACAAAATATGTTGTTCTGTGCCTTCTGCAAGAAAAGATTTGTGTCAGATAGAACTACAACTCTTGGGTATAGAAATAAATTATGAGGTCGAACTGGTAGAAGTTTTGATAGGGGCCGATTTTGCGGGGAAAATATTCACAGGTGAAAGAGTTATTCTTAAATTTGGCTTGTTAGCTGTGAACACCTATTTAGGATGGATGCTACTGGGCAGGGTTCCATGTAAGAAATCACTTTATCATAACATGATAATAACTTCTTTGTTTGCTAAAGATATGTCTATTTCCACACTCTGAAATCTTGATGTTTTGGGAATCAAGGATCCAAAGAAGCGAAGGACAAAGGCTGAAAGAGAATTATCAACATTAGAACATTTTAAACAAAGTGTTCAACGGGATGGGGATGGTCGTTATATGGTTGAACTTCCAGGGGTGGATGGACACCCCCTCTCTCTTCAAACTTCACAATAGCTCAGAAGCTTCTGGCAACGATGTTCCGGAAACTGAAATCTCTTGAAGTAGAAAGAGCCTACATAGAAGTGTTTGAAGAGTGGAAGAGAGAGGGAATCATATAAGAAGTGGTTAATGCTAAGGGTAATGAGGGACATTATCTTCCCCACCAACCAGGGATCAAGGAACATCATACCACAAAGTTCCACCCCGTGTTCGATCAAGATCAATTCCTCTTATTCGCTGAATGATTGCTTAGAGGAAGGGCCGAACTTGATTGAACGTATTCCATCTATCCTGCTTCGCTTCAGAGTGGGAGCTATTCGTGTTATTGCTGATATAAAGAAAGCTTTCTTGCTGATTTTACTTTGTGAACAAGATCCATATTTCATAAGATTCTTGTAGAAAACACCGAATAGGGAAATCTTAGTCCTAATTCATGCATGTGTGATTTTTGGCCTTTCACCCAGTCCTTTTATGTTAGGAGATGTAATTGAACACCATCTAGACTCAGTCTTGAGATATTGTGAAAAGAAATGTTTTGGGACTAGCATGTATTCCCAGAAAACTATTAAAAAATCGTAGAAGGGTTTTAATATTGACAATTGTGTCTCGAGTATAGATGAGGTTAGCGAGCTACCTAAGTTTATGACAGAATCAACTGCTTTTTTGTGTAAAGAAAAATGTGAGTTGAGAGTATGGAAATATTCTAGCTATGAAGTTGACAATAGTGAAGTGTCACCCGTTTTTAGGTCTTCATTGGAGGCGTGGAACTTATATGTTGGCCATAAATTCAGCCTTTATTCCTCAAATTGATTTTCAGAGTGTGGCTAAGAGGAAAATGTTGTTTTTTGCTCATAAATTGTATTACCCAATTGGTTTCACAGCTCCTGTAACATTGATTCCAAAACTGCTGATGCAACAGACGGGGACGTTTAAGCTGGGCTGAGATGAATAATTTTCTATAAAAGAAAAGGAGAGGTTTGTAAAATGGACTAAGGGACTTCAATATCTAAACAAAATTGAAATTCCCAAATATATCATGCAGAAGCACGCGTTCTGCGATGTCAGTCAAGATGCATATGGTGCTGTTATGTATTTTAGATCAAAGACTGAACATTTCATTAACGTTCAACTTATTCAGGCTAAGGCCAGGGTAACTTCTATCATTAAAACCACTATACCACGTCTAAAACTCTTAACCACTACTATTGGGGTTATACTATTTTCCTCCAAAGTGAAACATTTAGATTTGATTGTGTCGGACTTATGTTTCTGGAGTGATTCAGGTACAGTTTTAGCGTGGATATAAAGAGAGGAACCATGGGCTACTTTTATACGTAATAGGGCTCAAGAGATTAAACTATTGAAGGCAAAATAATACTGGCACCACGTTCCAGGTCCATTTAACTTAGCATATTTTGACAGTCGAGGATGCTCTTCTAAGAAATTGATGCAGGTGAGATGGTGATAGGGACCTGAATGGCTAAATCTTCCTCCAGATCAATGACCTATGAAAATTGTTTCTGTTGAGGAAGAAGTTGTCTACCAGGAATAAAGGAAAGGAACGGTTACGGCTCTACCAAATGTGTACACCAACGGTGAGTGGTATTACCGATTCTTCGATCAGTACCATAAAATTCTCCGTCTGTGTGATGGGTGCTAAGATTCATTCGTAATTGCAGAAAGCAATCGAAGACAAGGGGAGATCTTATCATTGAAGTGTATGAGGCCAAAGTTCTTTTTATTAGATTGGTTCAGAATGAATCAATTCAAGACTCGAAATATGAACCTGTCAAATCACTGAACTTATTTGTGCACGCCAAAGATGTTCTACATCTGAAAACATGAATATCGGAACTTAAAGATGTGTCAGATTTTAGATATCCAGCCTCATTACCTTTTGAAACCAATGGTCGCCAGATTGATTCATGAAACACATATCAAGGCAATCCATGTGGGAAAGTAAGGTCTTTTGAGCTTTCTTGGAGAAAAGTTATGGATTTTAAAGGGAAGGGAGATTTCTATGCCAGCAAAATATTTAACATAATGAAATTATTTCGTTTTGTGTTTAAGTGTTAGAACAATGACTCAAATACTCTGAACTTTGTCAAAGTGATATTGTCTGTGAAAATTATTTAATTTGTGTTGTTGTTTTAAGTTAGAAACTCAAAGTGGGAGAATGTTATATTGTTTCAATAGATGGACTTGTTAGTTATTGTTCCATAAATTAGCTTGTTATTTGTCTATGTCTCTAATCATGTTTTGTTTATGTTTTTAAAAATTGTATGATTTTGGTCTCTTTAGTTTTGTTAATTGTCAACATTTTTATAGCTCCAATTTTATAGACAAATTATTATTATTATTAGCACCGCGTCTTACTAACCGTTCGGGTTATACGCACTTACGCTAATGTGTAACGTTAGGGTGATTGTGAGATGAAATGGAAGACCTACAGTTTAACATGGAATCCGAACCACGGTGAAGGCCTAGCATTCCCCACATTCACAAGTTGTGATTAATACATGTATTGTCAGAGATGAAGGGAGGGTTTGGCAATCAGATAAATCCGTGCCGGACCAAGGATTGAACCCCGGACCCCCAGCACAGAAGTCTGACAGCTTACCCTTAGACCGCCAGGTCACTCAAAAGACAAATTAAGTAGTGTTTGTATACAACGCTTATTTATATTTACTTAAATATTACGTCAAATGTACTTACGTTGGGTAGGCGATAAGTGGCAACAATAAGTTTAATGCAGGACCAATAAAATATATAAATATAGTTGAAAAAACTAAAATCGCACCTGTGTCTATAAATTATTTAAATTAAAAATGCATGTAAACGAGTGCCAGCCGTTTAAAATGTATGTAAGTATACCAATAAGGTCAGTGATTAAGTGACGGTTAGTATTAACTTGACCAATGAGGGGGAACAATTTCAGCTGGGATTATTCAAGGTGTTATGCATTTAGCTGTCCATCTCTAAAATGGACAATGTGTATATTTTGCAACAATTATTGTCAACGACAACACTAACAACCTATACGAAACACCATTAACAATCGTCATTAAATTGTGCGCTGAATATTTATTTGCAAAGACACTTACTTATAACGAGTTGCTTCATATAGGCCTAATGCTTGGAAAATTATGAATTTCCAGTTCCAAAAGCAAGGCGTTTCTGTTGGGGAACCCCCCGAAGTAATGATGGGTAATGTCCTCAGTTGGGTATATACGCTACACCCGAATAACACAGTGCAACCGAAGCTTCCTGCCAACTAGTTTGCAAAGCAATGGGACTCTCAGAGAATGACTCAAATTGGATCAGTAATTTAGAAAAGGCTGTTTTGAGTCGCTCTTCTTCCTCACTTAGAAATTTTCTCATCCTATTAATATTTATCAGGTGACGGATCCTCTTGTGCACTTTGGATCGCCCACAGGTCAAGCATGTAGGAAGATATTGAACACAGAATCAGAACAGATCAATCGGTTGACAATTAGTACTAAAAAGAAGATATTTTTAATGCAGGTCAGACCAAACATTTGAATTATAAGAGAGAGGCGACAAATGGCTCGCTAATTCTATTACAAACTTTGAATATAAACAAGCCTCTGTGTAACACAGAGCATTTTAACTTAGGCTAGACACAAAGGTATTGGAAGAGTTGAGATCCGGTGGGTAATGTGTTAATTTAGGATGCATCCAAAAGTAAAGGAAATACTTTTATAATTATTTTATTCTTGGATAAGTTCAGGTTTGAGGCATGTGTTGCCTTTGCAGTGGCCTCATCGGGTATAGTCACTTATTTGTTGGAAGGGGACAGAACAGGGTATGCGACATTAAAATTACTTTTGCTATTTTATAACAACCAATTAATTGATGTGTGCAACATAGCCAAGCAAAGTTTCACATCCAAATTACTAAAAAAAAACTTACATTCTATAATGAGAGTACATTGTCACATAAAACCTCAATTGAAGATCCAGAGAGAGAGATCCCAGAAGCAGCTAGGTGCTCATTAGAGACGTCACCGCATTTCTATCAGGAAACCACCGACAAACTCTACCAGAAATTACGAGAGTCACTAGAGCTGATGAGGTTCACACCTGCCTTAAAAAATCCTACATTTGTCCAGACGTTGTAAAACTTTACCTGTCAACCAACATGTGCATATGTCTGTACGAGATTTTTAAAAAAAACTAGAATTATTTTTCTATATATTGCTGAAACTCAGCAATGGAGTCTTTGCAAAGCACGAAAGCAGAGTGTCCCTGAATAACTTCCAGTATGTATCGTGGTCAAGGGTATCAAGGAATTAGTCCATTTCATTTATCCTGATATACTTTTCTGAAAAACAAGCCACTTTCATTGTCCCAAGAATGAATTGGCTAATTAAATTAACGACTGCATTTTAAGGTGACCTGGTGGTCTAAGCGTAAGGTGTCAGGCTTTTGTGCTGGGATCCGGGATTCAATCCTCGGTCCCAGTATAGATTTATCTGATTTCCAAACCCTTCATTCACCTCTGACAAGATGTGTATTAATCACAACTTGTGAATGTGTGGAATGCCAGGCCTCCACCGTGGTTCAGATCTCACGTTTAACTGTAGGTTCTCCATTTCATCTCACAATCACCCTATCACTACATATTAGTGTAAGTGCGTATAACCCAAACGGTTAATAAGACGCGGTGCTAATAATAATAATCATAATAATGTTTGGATTACAGCTTGTTCACGTCCACTATACTAACCAATGCAATGTAAAACTGTTCAGTCCCAACTGGAATAGCTTGTCAGCCAAAACCATCAGCTCAATAATCAGATATGTTAAATAGACAATAAATAAATCATCATTGAAAGATTTTACCTTTTGAAAAATGATTGCTTTATTTTCTCAGTAAAATATTCCAAATATTTAAATGGAATAGGAGCAAATAATTAACTCAATTTTGAAAGTTCACATTTCAATCCAGGCCTGTAATTTATTGTGAGAAGGTTAATATCAAAACACTATAAATGAATTCTACTAAAACAATAACAGTGATACTCGTTGGCTTGTTATAAACTAAAGTGCTTGGAGGTTGAATCTGTCACTAACGTTGGAGTTACCCAGTCCTCTGTGAGTCATGTCACTATGATAAGGCTTCAAATGATCTACGAACAAATCTCCTTCCTTTGCGGTGAATTATTTGAATTTTATAATGAGAAAGGTTCAACTCTATCACTAATAAGTTAAAACATGTGTAGATCAAAGTTGGATAACAGAATGTTAACATTAATCCTTAACCAGTCTTTCTTCATTCTGTTTCAGACTACTTGCGGTACACCACGTGCTATAGAGGTATCTCAGTGGACTGGGACGCATGCGCAAACCGATTCGTACAGCTCGTCAGGGAAGAGATGAGCAGGAAGAACGTGTCGGAACAATCCAGGCTCCTGGAACTGTGTTGGTCAGTATCGGTAACTAGGAACAATCCAAGCTCCTGGAACTGTGTTGGTCATTATCGGTGTGCCCACACCTCTTGTGGACCCCTGTTGAAGGCTGTAGGGCGACAATGTGTCAGCCCCCCCGTTCTCACCGGTGTCGA
>CABFOV010001918.1:5024-25024 GCA_902141375.1 Timema poppense
AACCACGGTGGAGACCTGTCATTCCCCACATTCACAAGATGTCTTGTCAGAGGGGAAGGAAGGGTTTGGTAATCAGATAAATCTTTGCCAGGACCGAGGATTGAACCCCGGCTGCCAGCATAGAGATCTGACACCTTACCCCTAGACCGCCAGGTCACAGACAATTTTATATTAAAATGACACCATGGCACGGAAATTGAACATGGTACCTTTGGCTTAGGTTTGATTCCTAAGCCATGATGTAGTTTTTCGATGTAAATAATATGGTATTGAGATGCTTCTATAACCGTAATTATTAAAAATAATAGCTTTACTAGGTGACCTTGTGGTCTAGGGGTAAGGTGTCAGACTTCTATTCTGGCGGCCGGGGTTCAATCCTCGGTCCCGGCACAGATTTATCTGATTACCAAACCCTTCCTTCACCTCTGACAAGACATCTTGTGAATGTGGGGAATGCCAGGCCTCCACCGTGGTTCGGATCCCACGTTAAACTGTAGGTCCTCCATTTCATCTCACAATCACCCTACCATTACGTATTAGTGTAAGTGCGTATAACCCGAACGGGTAGTAAGACGCGGTGCTAATAATAATATAATAATTATTATATATATGTAAATACATATATATACATATAATATTAACAAAATCGTTAAAGTGATTTTCAAGAAAAATATTATCTCTCATTTACTTAACCATTTAACCACCTATAAATTTAGCAATAGAAATCTAATTCTAGAAATCAATCGAGGGGACCTTATGAAAAACCCAGACATCAAGTTTTAGTCAAATATGTAAAATATTCTTGGCTCCATCCTGTGCTACAGACAGACAAAAAGCTATCACGAAAACCAATTTTTTGGCTTAAGGCTTTCATGAAACGTCTGAATTTTTTAAAATCTCGTGTTTAAATTTTTCGACGATCACAATAGTATCTTTCTAAGGTGTTGAGCTAAAGTAAAAACATGTATATTTATTAAATGATATTTAGGAAGCTGAGATCTGATTGTTATGGTTATTGTTGGATTGAAGTGTTTCTTTTTTTTTATCTCATTAAATTTCTTTAAGCCTATATATTATTTTAGTTACTCTTCTCGGTGAAATGTTTCTGAAATAATTTTTGTTATCTGATTTCACATAGTCCTAGGAGCTTTAATAAAATCTCTCAATTTTCTGTAAAAGTAGCGAGAATCTTATCGGTGTACCTATTATATTTTATCTTTTTAAATATTGAAAGTATTTTGATTGAGATAAAGTTTTTCTTCGAAACCATTACGTATATCAATATTATATGTGATTTTGAAGTATGAACCAAAAAATATTGGAATTTAATATTATATTTGTTTGTCTGTCTCTGTTTTTCTGTCTAAATGTGTAAATTATTATTATTATTATTATTATTAGCATCGCGTCTTACTACCCGTTCGGGTTATACGCACTTACGCTAATTTGTAATGATAGGGTGATCGTGAGATTAAACGGAGGACCTACAGTTTAACGTGGAGTCCGAACCAAGGTGGAGACCTGTCATTCCCCACATTCACAAGTTGTGATTAATACACGTCTTATCGGCGTTGAAAAAAGGGTTTGGTAATCAAATAAATCGGTGCCGGGACCGAGGATTGAACCCCGTAGCCCCAACACAGAATTTTGACACCTTACCCCTAAGCAGCCAGGTCACCAATATTTTTATAGAGAATACATCTTAAATAATTCTATGGATTCTAGTTTTAGTTTTAAATTTAGATGTTATATGGTCGTACATAAATACGAGATACAAAATTATATCTTATTTAAAAAAATTAAGAGTAATTATCTGGAAACTCTTGTTTTGTAACTAAATACATTTTTAAATTGATTTGAAATAAAACATGGTTATGTTTTACATCGTCAGTAGCCCTGTATTGTGGTTGTTTGGAGTAGAACACATTTTAAAGGGATGCATTGATATAAGTCGCTACGTCACTTACTGCGGGCCTAATCTGTCAGGGCAGCTTGCGAGGAAGGTCAGAGATGGCAGGGAAACTTATTTTTAGGTTCGTAATTTATAGAAGGCTCTGGTTTTTAAGGTTCATTAATATAACTACAACCTATTATAAAAATTTGAAATTAAAAATATGTTACAAAAAGACTTTGTAGTTGAATCTCATGAGAGAACTGGCTCGATAAAGATTTCCTAGCCGATGTCTTAACTTAAACTTCCATAGATTCGAACAAAGTACCTTGGGCATGATGGTTGGCCCTCCAGCACAAGTACACGATGACCCGATAATCCACGTGGCCCTGAAAATGGGTAAAATGATCTCTCTGAATCGATATTATTTTTTCAGCCTCAATGGCTCTAAAGCAGAAACATTTATATTCCAAATAGTCCCAATTGCCGAGACATGTGAGGTCTTGCTATTTTGAGATGTCTGCGGTTTCGTCCTCATGGTTACTAACTTATCATAATAATTAAACTAGACCAGTTCTTTCGCCCACTTCTTTCAACACTGTTATGTCAGTTTTAAACAACCGTCTCCAATCTGAGGAAAGGCGATAACATATATATTATTTATATGTTTGACATGCATTTTAATAGTTTATATGAGTAAGAGTTAATGGTTTTGTTATAGCATTAATTTGTAAAGTAGTTAAAATCAGAAGTGTTTGCATTTATTATTTACTTATATTATTATTATACTTTAAAAGAATGACAAAATATTAAACTAATTTAATTTTTGGTCAAAATAAATAATAGATTATATAAATACTACTAGATATATGCCTAGCTATACATTTCTTGGAATTATATCTCAAATCAGAAACCTAATTTTTCTTTCGTATCTCGATTGCTCAAATCCGTAAAAATATTAAAATATTTTATATTTAATTTAAAAAAGTTGTTTTAGGTTTTGTTCTATTGACCAATTATAAATATAATCTTTCTTGTCTATTACGTCACAAACCACAAAAAGAATACTTCTTCTGTAAATCAATTATATTAACAAAATGTTGTCCCTTGTTGTAAATTTGGTAATTCTGCCAACTACATAAGTCTATATAATTCATTTTGTCATTAGCTTATAATTGCTATAGAATAAAAAATATATAATGTAGTATTAATTTTTAATAATATTTATTTATTTGGACTTGTTATTAAAATCATTTACGCATCACTAAATTTACCTTATAAACTCTCACATTTTCTAAATGAATAAAAGTTAATATTAGCTCAACTTGGGTAAAGGGAGGCAAGGTAGGATTAATACAATAACTTATTAATCGGATGCAAGATACTCTTACAATATCCGAGCTACTGAATATTTTTATGTTAAGAGCAACCTTTCTGAAGCTACCTGGTTGTCATAGCAACTTAACATAATATGACACACTGGTAGTTGCATTGAAACAATTATAGGGGTATTAACATAAATTACAGATCATAAAACACTTAAATGTCAACGCGGTAAAAGTATAAGGATGAACATAAATTTATAAAAAAACTTATTGTATATTGTTTGATAATTTATGTAATTCTAGTGTAGCGTATTATCATAGCTACAATGTTTGGTTTTAAAAGGACACTAAATTTATTCAAATAATATTCTATCAGGCTTAAACAATATGATATTGCTTTAAACTCACCGTGCTCCATTTCACTATGTACATCCCAAGCTGTCTGCCTCCCACACCATACAACCAGTTACGCGAAAATTTGGTCAAGACTGAATGAGTGAGGGAACTGACCGGGCCAACATCGAGTGTTCAGTGAGGCCGCCGGGAAGTATGAAGTATGACCTTTCCGGTGCTATATGGTTCCACGTTGCATAGATGACTGTTCTCGGGCTTTCTAAGGATTTCTTGTCTCACCACTGCCTCCTACCCCCTTTTCTCTCTGAGAGTCTGTCTTTTGTGTGACCCCTACCTTCCCCCTTTGTGAGTAAAATATATCAAATAAATACTGCCAGGAGATAGGAGGACACTTCACTCTTGGCAGAATATCGATACGTTTTCAAACGTACGTACGTTGTTAAGTATTCCAAAATGTAAGAACAAAAATAAATTTTGGCTTTTTGTATGTCAAAATTATTTTTCGGATATAGTATTTGATATATTCGATGATATTTCAAAATCCTTCTGAATAATGGAAATTTTTTTAGGATAAATTCAAAGTTCTTTTGACTATTAGAAATATCTTGTTATATATTCAAAGTCCTTCTGACTAGGGGAAATTTGTTTTTCATATATTCAGAGTTCTTATGACTATTGTAAATATGTTTTAATATATTCAGAGTCCTTCTGACTATTGTAAATATGTTTTAATATATTCAGGGTCCTTATGTCTAATGGAAATATGTTGTTATATATTCAGAGTCCTTCCAATTATTGTAAATATATTTTAATATATTCAGAATCCTTCTGACTATCTGAAATTAAACATAAACATTTCACTAGAAATAATCTACCATATGTGAGTTCATATTATGTTAAATCAGGTATTAGTCATTTTGAAAGAGAGATTAATATTGTAAATTAATATCTGAGATGTTTTAGTAAATATTTATGTTTCTGATAAAACTTATGTTCATCTATTTAATTTCCAACATGTTGAATTCAACTTTATTTAAATTTAATTAAGAGATATTCCTTGCAATATTGTTTAGTTATTTTCTGGATAATCTTTTATATTATTCTTGTTGGCTTAGCGCAATAATGCAGAATGGGTTTCTTGGAAACATGAGTGAATATATGAATTACTAAATTATTAGTTTTTATTGTCCTATCTGCTCTCTCTGTATTTATTATACCTTTATTTTTTAAATTGGTACGCCTGTTTTTTTCCTGGAGGACTGAAAGGGCCTACACTAGGTCTAACCACACCACCTGCCTGTCAAGCTTCAAAAAATACTGTTCAAAGATAATATAAATATACTTGAATTATAAAAATACCAATATTTTTCAAATTAATTACATTAAATTTTAAATCTGAGAACAAAGTTCACTTATTGATTTTAAGATAAATTAACCTAAAAAAAATAAATGCGAATCAATAAACAAAAAAAAAATTCCATGTCTGGCAAAATTTATTATGCTATTAATTATTTAAATTATGAATTAAGATATAAAAATATATTATTGAAACACTAGGAATAAAATATTATGATTTTAACAAATAATTAATTCATGACCAAGAAAGTTGACAAAATTTGAGTATTTAAAAAACCTAAATTGTTAATAATATTATTACCATATGAAATAGTAGCTTTGATGATTGTAATTCAGATTTCATAGCTTAATTTAGAGTAAATTATTTTCTTGGAAAGATAAAAATGGAGAAGGATATATCACAGATTAAAATAGAAATAACTCTCCCATTGAGTTGGCATTCTGTTGGAAAAAATCTTGAAAACAATTTTTGAAAAATTAAATTCAGTTAATTTTTAAGAAATCTTCTCACAAATATTTACAGTTCTATTTAAGATTTAGGCTTAATGATTGACACATGAACTTTCAATTTTAATACCATCTTGATGATATTTAATTTCTTGGTTATATTTAAAAATGTGTATTTATGCCATCTATAAAAAGTTGCAAAAAAAATCTCGATCATAATCTGAATTAGGCCAACTCAATTACGCTGTAGACCATTCAAAAATGTTCCATACCTGAGTTTAAGGGGTGATCTCTTAACAAAAACTATAACCCTTCTCCCCCCCCAAAGAAAAACTCAATTTAAACTCATTATATTAAAATGGCGATGTAAGAAATAATTGTAAAAGTGAACAGTTTGAAAATATTTTATAAACTATATAAAAATATTAGCTCTTCTTTTAAATTGACAGCTACTGCAATTAAAAACTCTCATATTTTTTTAAATATCAACAAACTTATTTCTCTCTTATCTCGACTATATATTCTCTCTCACAAAATGAGTTATCTAGAACGATACTAGGGAAACCAGCTTTAACACAATAAATAAAATGGCCTTCGTTTAAGAAAGACGGTTTGTAAATATTGTCCATCTCAAAGAAAATCGAAAGGCATAATTAACCCGCAAGAGTAAGTGTCCAATATATTACGTCCCAATATTTATTTACATATTTCCATGTCCCTTAAGATTCGTAGAACGTTCAGATAATATTTTTCTTTTTATAAAATAAACGTTATAGATATACAGCATTCTTGACTAAATTCTAGAGCTATATGTGCTTTTATTTTAATAATATGTATACTTTAAAATACTATGAAACTATTATATAACCAGGATTAGTGTCTGAGATGTCACAAATGTCTACCACACTACATCCTTTCTATGAGGTCCATTCTAATGTGACCCGCCTCGGTGGCGTAGTTGGCTAACGCGCTAGTCGTGTTGAGCTCGACCGATGACGACGGGGAGATCGAGGTTCGAATCTCGGTCGGGTGAATTAGGGGTGGCTTTTATTAAATGGTTTTCCACTCTCCCTCCACGCAAATGCGGGTTCACTTCCTCTAATTCAACCTTCCCAATCCATTAGCGTAATTAGTACTTAGAGCGTACAACCCGAACGGGTAGTAAGACGCGATGATAAATAATAATAATAATAAAACTCTTAATTTACTTCGATGTCTTCACAGTGTTCGTCCACCATTAGCTTTTCCAGACAACATATTAAACGCGGATTAATTTATTCTATCCACGCTGCATGCATATCCACCGTAAAAGGCAATATTTGAATACTTTAACAAAGTCTGGTAATGATTAAGGAGTACTTTACTGATAATCACTCTGCCTACTATACTATTTATTATATTTTACCTATTTTGTATGAGATATTTTCATAAACAATCTGTTTTTAGTATACTAGATTCATCCTCGTCATGTAACAAGGATATTAAGATTATATTATTGAAAAATATCAAAGTAAAATTTAATATTTTTATATATATTATTTCTAACGGATGATTGAATAACATGTAAAATACAAAATGACCATATTGAAGTCACTTAAAATTATTTTTATTTACAGTTAAATCGTAACCATTTGGCTAGTTTAAATTTGAAAAATATTTAAATATGATAAAACGTATTTATTTAAAATTTATGAGTTAACTTTATTTTTATTATCAAATAAAACATTTACTCTGATACATTACTTGAAATGTAACACCTATTATTTTTCAAATAGTAATATTTTGACATTACTTTTTACCTCTAAACCAATATTAACCTATGAAACTTTATGTTACGATCAGTGATTATTTGTTATGCCTCACTTTTTTTTTTCAGATGAGTGAAAGTGGTATTGCTACTAACATCAAGTATTATTGCAGCGTATCACATACGGGGATATCGTGGAAAACCAATATCCCTGATCCAATATTCAAAATGGTCGGCTCGTAAGTATTATGAAAGTCTTCTCTTATATGCTTCCTTTCATTTCTAATACAAATATAGAATTAACTATATGTTACTATTATATTTATGTATATATATATTAATAATATACTCCTATAATATTCTCTTTTTCTCTAAGAGTAAAGTTATGATTTCTCATTAATGGACATTTCTGTGTTATATGGGATCGTTTATTTAAGATAAAGAGAAGGTATGTCAATATCTGGCTGTCAAAGAGTATTAACATTAATGGTTACTTTTTTTTCCAAATTACATAATATTTTTTACGTTTAAAATAACTTATAAAGTGTAATTTAAAAAATATAAAACAATGTAAATGATTATAGGTCTAAACCCTATATTTCAAAGAACTACATTTAGGTTATAACTTCTCTTATTGTATTATTCTCTTTGCTTTTAAAAAAAATCATATTAATCTCAGAATACACCAAATAATAACCTTACTCATTGTTTAAGTTTCCGAGGCGTTATCTCTTTCTATGTACTAATATAATAAATTGAGAATTTTTAAGAACCAATTTATTTGAAAAAATATTTACACCTAGGGCGTATGAGAAAATACAATGACGGAGAAACTTTTCCTGATGTAGAATTTCATGATTATTAAAAGGTCATCAAGGCGCGTAGTTTGAGGTGGAGTGGTTTTTTTTAATGTGGATGGTCAATTAAATTTGTGTACACTAGATTTTCTATGATAAACCTGAATAAACAAGATACCTTGGTAGGCAGAAACTTCGATAAGAGTATAATGAAATAAATTTATTTGAAGAAGTAATGGTGTCAGCTAAGAGATTGGATGAATTTGCCTTATAGTATGGTTTGATGGTGAGCTTATGTTATCGTGACCATTAACTTTTAAGTTTATTAATTCTACTGAGCTATTTAATGTCATTATTTTACTATTTAATCCTAATATAAAACAGTACTTAGTGAATATTCGTAGTATTCACAAAAAATGGTTTTACTATATACTTGTTATAGTTTGTTACTGTGATAATTGTGCTGCATAGGAAGCTTAATTTAGTCATTAGCATGTTTGAATATTATTCTATTGGTTCCAGGTTTTATTCTGGAAGATGTGAATACTATAATTTTTGAAATGATATATTTCCTCAAGCATTGGGATATTAAGGGGAGAGAATGTGGTTGATACGGTTTGTTTTACCTGTTTTAAAATCTGTCAGTTGTATTTTCATCTTCTGTTAAAATAATTTGGTCAGGTAATTAACTGCACGCTAAGTTATACTAAATAAATATTTAAGAAATATAATTATTTCAAATAGATAAGACAAATGTTTTAAATATCTAGATACTATTTAAAATTGTATCTGTATCTTACTTGCTCTAATGATTTAATAAGAGACAAAAATATTTAAAATAATTAATAATATGTTGAGTCAATAATTACCCTAATCTAGATCTCAGATAGACAAAAGTTAGTAAACTGTTAATAGATAGTCTCGTTAACAACCATCATATTCATGCTAGATCCTTTTCGTCCACCTAGTGGAGGTTTATTTAATTACAGTTATTTACACTCCCCACAACAATTATCTTCTTGTAAAATTGAAACGTATGCGTAAACTCATTCTGTCTGAGCTGTGTAACTAGACACGGGTAAATATCAGAGTAGATTTTGTTGATACAACTCTTTAAGTAGAACGGGGCTGTGTTGTAACAGAGCCTAGAATATAATAAGTTGAACTATGCACCGTAAAGAAATTCCCATTAATTTATATAAATTACACTAAATACTTGAACATTATTAAACGAAATAATATGCATAGTTATTAGAAACCAAATTGAAGAATCTAATAAGATATTATTTAACTAAAGATTAAACATAAAATAATATACATTGTTACAGAAACACATTGTTGTTTCTGTTATTTTTCATCCTGCAATTTCCCAAAGCTTTATTATTTTAGCATATCTGTTTATAATTTCAGAAATTTAATGTTCTATAACATTAATTAAAATTAAAGTTATAAATGTGTACAGGTCCAACAACTCTAAAATGACAAGTTATTTCGTATCTCACAGAGTTTTTTAGATATGACATAAGTTGGAAATTTATGGCAATATAAATTACCCCCAAAGTTGTGAGAGTGGACATGAAGCTTTTTAAAATGTCTGATTTGCACTCTTATTAAATAATAATTTAAGTTTGAACTACTCCTAGTCCAAAATAATGAAGGATTACTTTATATATATATATATGCCACTGCATGATTAAGATTAAAATTAATTAAGATATGTTACATTAGATTTTAAATATTATTGCGATATAATATTAATTTAAAACATATCTGGTATATTGTGCAGTTGATAATTATCAGTGCGAATATTATTGTACTTTAATAAAGCTAATATACCCATAATATTAATAATTTGAGGCTTATTTAGTTCAACATAGACTATATTTTTTAAAATTCAAAACTGAATTTCATATAAACTATTAGTACATTTTTTATAAATATATTTAAATCTAAATCTAAATAATACACATAGGTGGGAAAGTAGATTGAGAATCAAGGTCGTCTAGTCTGGTTGGCAGCTGATGCCGTAATAATGGCTGAGAATTAAAATCACCTTCAGAATGCATTGAATCGTTTAAATGTGGTGACAGGCAAAAATGGATCTTCCTATATATATATTTCTTAATCAAAGGTGATAGTTTTTTATAAGGCCCAATCATGAAAATATGATTGTCAACTTAGTATAAGAAGACTGTTAGAACAAATTAATTATTTTGTGTCGAATGTTTTAAAATAATATAAGGAAATGGTGAGATCGTCTGACATGTAAATGTATATCTGAGAATAGTTGGATGTGTGTTGGCTGTAGCAAATAATGAAGTAATATTAAAAGAAGCGAGAATGACTCTAGATAAAAGAGTATTAATGTCAACATTGTTTTATGGATGTGAAGCGGGGGTTTGTCAAGAGAAACACAAAAAGAAGAAGCATGCACTTTGAATAAGATATTCAAAATATGTCTGTGGGAAAACTCTCATGGTCAGGATCAGTAATGAATTGGTGCTTACCGAGTGTGGTTTGAAAGGGAATACAATAATGTGAAAGAATTGTCTTAAGATGGTTTGGGCATGTTGAGGGGATGAAAGTGGGTTGAGTGACGAAGAAAGTCTACGAAGGTAGAGTGTGTGGATCACAAAGAAGGGGTGACCTGGCGGTCTAGGGGTAAGGTGTCAGACTTCTATGATGGCGGCCGGGGTTCAATCCTCGGTCCCGGCAAAGATTTATCTGATCATCAAACCCCTCCTTCACCTCTGACAAGACATCTGGCGAATGTGGGGAATGCCAGGCCTCCACCGTGGTTCGGATTCCACGTTAAACTGTAGGTCCTCCATATCATCTCACAATCACCCTACCATTACACATTAGCGTAAGTGCGTATAACCCGAACGGGTCGTAAGACACGGTGCTAATAATAATAATAATAATAATAACACAAGGAAGGGGTGGACTAAATGTTGTAGATTAATGTGTGACAAAGAGAAACATTAAGAGATTTAATAATAAAAGAGCATGTATGACTCGGTGTATGGATGTTGTCGAAGAGAAGGGAATATTCAAGGATAGTGAAGTTTGGAGAAAGTTAGAGAGGATGGATTTAGTACAAAGTTGTTGTTTTTAGAGCTTTATTCACTGTTTCTTACCTACCTCGTAAGTGAAAGTCATGTAACAAAATGGTGTAAAAAAACCTTTAAAATTTACTTGTGACGTGTAAAAGCGGGTTTCGATTTATACTAAAAAATGTCCCAAATAAAGCTTTTAAATAGCAAAACTACAGGAAGGTTTACCAGCAATTTCCACCACCTGATTCCTTCTCTCTCGCTGAAACCTTTAACGCCATATTGTATCCGGCCCCATGGCGTAGTGGTCAGTAGACCTGACTAAGGACCTGGGGCTTCGATTCTTGGCTGGTAGCTTTGGGTATTTTTTAAGGGGAATAATCCCAAGGGTTACCAGGTTTTGGTAAATTAGTATTATATAGTACGATATTATTTAGTGTACCGAAGGTTATTTTCCATAAACTAAAATTTCCACTATCCCTCATCGCTAATATAGATCAACTTAATCCAAATTCTTCCCTCTTCTTCCATTACACATTAATTTAATTCGTACATATGTTTATAAGCTGAATAGGTATTAGAACGCAATGATAAAAAAAAGTTTTGATCCAATAAATTTAATTGTAATTTTTCACAGACAAAAGTATTTTAGGCTCAAAATTATTAATCTCCATGCGCTTAGTCTGGCTTGCTAGTAAGGTTGAGTTAAAAGCTCTAATACCTGAAATATAATTGATTGTGTTTATTTACTATGTCCCTCTCCGTTTGGCTTCACCTCAATGAGGTTAAATGCTCGTTAAATTACACCCACCCTGTATGAGTAAATATTGGGGATGCCCTGATTTATATTATATAGAGGGGTTGAACAAAATAAAATACCTTCACACTCATCTATTTAATTACTATTAATTTTTCCATCCCACTTTAAAAGTAAAACTTATCATTTTACTATTATATAAATTGTTGGAAGTCATTTTTTTATGAAACACATCATGGCTGGATAAAATTCTACTAATTTTCACTCCTCTTTATCAATCAAATTTCGATCAATACATATTTACCTTCATGAATACATTTTTTGTGTGGGCCCTCGCGTTCTACTATCAAATGTCCATACGAATATTCTGATGTGATGGAAACAAATATATGTTTATCAAATTAGCTGACATACTAATTACTATGATTACAAAATATTCCATTGTGAAAACCAAACAAACTTTCTAGAATTGTGGAGAGTTCGTCAACAAAACTATGGCTTATAAAGCATTCCGTAAGCATTAATATGTTCAGTTGGATTGAATTATTTTCACCAGCCCTAGAAGCGTTTTAAATAAACTTTGATTTAACCTACCTTTGATATGGTATTTAAAAAAATGCCTATAATATATATGGAATTTCCAATTACTGACGTTTGTATTTGTTTAACATAGAGGAGGTCCAACAGCTACATAATTTTATAGTAATGAAAATTGAAAAAAATAAAGAAAAATGAAAATGAAAACTTAACTAAAAAGTGTAAATTTGATGAAGAAACCAACCTAGGAAAAGAGGAAAAATATGAGAGGAACACAATGAAAAAAGTGACATTTTTTCCTTTCTTAATTTTTTCTAAAGTATAAGTTTTAAAAAAAACTTTAAACATACATTTCTAGCAAAAATTGAGTAATATTTTGATATTGTTACTCATTTTTACACATTATTCAGATGATACAATGTTCGGCCTAGTCAATAATCACACCCGGGACACCTAGCTTAGTAGACAAGACATGACGCCAATTAATATAATAATGTGTTGGATACTGCAGCGAGTCCGACACCTTAGCTCTGTCGGTCATCTGTCTCCTTACTGAACTAAGGGTTACAGGCTTGATTACCAGCATGGCCGAAAATGTATTATTGATGAAACTATAGGTTTCCCATTTCACATAGATAAATAAGGTCTGGGGACTGGTTGTTGTGCCTATCCTAGATTTAACGTAGATTATAAGATATATGAACCTACGACAGGCCTAGCAACCGGTAGTGGAAATAAAAAAACTGACTGGATGGAGATATTGATGGATGTAATAAATAAATTACGGTGAAGCAAAGCCATCAAAATATGTTTTATTTCATGGATTTTTTTTTAAAGTGTATGATATTACTGACACGAAGGGAAATTATATCCAGTTCAATCGCCTGTATGTAGACTATTCGTCGCTCTGGTGGAACAGAACGTAGCCCAGACTACACGTATATAGGTTGTCTACACTTCGTACCAGCAATGAGATTATGTTATGATAGTGAATATGGAGGTGTGGGCCAGTGGGAGTCTTAAACCTAATTGATTTTTTTTATTATTATTATTTAGCACCGCGTCTTACTACCCGTTCGGGTTATACACTTTAAGTACTAATTACGCTAATGGATTAGGAATGCGTGGAGGGAGAGTGGAAAACCATTTAGGAAAAACCACCCCCAGTTCACCCGACCGAGAATCGAACCTCGATCTCCCCGTGCTCAGCAGTCGGGCTCAACACGACTAGCGCGTTAGCCAACTACGCCACCGAAGCGGGTAAACCTAATTGATACTATTGTACCAACCTCTGGTGATCGTGTGGATAATTCCTCTTGAGATAAAAAGTAATACCTAAGTTTCAAGGGGGGATTTGAAACCTGGACCCCTAGGTTCGAATCCTGTCGCACTGACCATGACAGTTTGGGTCCGGATATCAAAAGTAATAGAAGGATATATTAAGATAAGTATTGTTAAAATTATTGTAAAGGTACCTAGCATAATATGTATAAGAAAATTGGTTTCCCCTTCTCTGTTCACCTACCACGCACTCAGCTAGGGGATTCAGAAATTGAGATTGATGCTTAGAAAAAAAAAGGGAGGGGTAGACGCTAGCAATTGCAAGCACACTCTCCTTTCCCCTTTACCCCCCTCAGAACTCCCCATTGTTTCTGTCGAAAAATTGGGTTATAAATTATTCAAAGAGCTTAGGGATTGTTTAATGAAATGACTTTTTGTTTTATTGTATTTTTTTTATATCTGTAGTTCAATCTGAGTAGCCCGATAGAAAATATTGTTTTGTCGAAGAATAAAAAATAATAAAAGGATCAATATATAAAAGAAAGTTTTATTTATACATAAGAGAATGTAAATTGTCTGTATTAAGATATTCTACAAAAGTTTTACTTTTAATTTTCTAGATTAACACCTGTATGTTTTTGATTAAAATAACGCTGTTCATACAAATAAGTAGGTTATGTATGATAACCGTGGTTAAACATAGCTTGTGTGCGCTGGGCCTTATATAAACTTTTAGATTCTAGTGTATGCTATTTTTTATATAAATCCTTCAAATTCTTTGCATACTTGTGCTATTACGGTTTATAAAAAGAGTTATTTGGTATTATCAGAAGTATTCGAAGTATTCGAAAGAGTTTAGTTCCAATTTGAGTATATAAGTTGATTAATTATCCATACAGGTGACCTGAGGGTCTAGGGGTAAGGTGTCGGACTTCTGTTCTGGGGGTGCGGGGTTCAATCCCCGGTCCTGGCACATATGTATCTTATTACCAAACCCTTCCCTCACCTCTGACAAGACATCTTGTGAATGTGGGGAATGCCAGGCCTCCAACGTGGTTCGGATTCCACGTAAAACTGTAGGTCCTCCATTTCATCTCACAATCACCCTACCTTTACACATCAGCGTAAGTGCGTATAACCCGAACGGGTAGTAAGACGCGGTGCTAATTATAATAATTATCCATAGCTTAAATAAAGAAATTTGTTGTGAGTTTTTTTTTTTGTAGATTCAAAATAAACACTAAAACCGCTGAACAGATTTAAACAGGTTTATTGCTTAGGTGCTATTTATTATACTCTCAAAACAGACATAGGCTTATTTATTCCTTTTAAAACCAAATCAAATTTATTTTATTTTTTACTCACTCTTAAACTTCGAGGACTGGCGCTAAAAGAATAAAAGAAAGAATGACACCATTGCATTTTTACAAATTCCTACAATGTTCCTATTAATAATAAAAAAAGACATACTTTAATAAATAATATGATTATTGAATTAAATACATATTTAAATAATACTGCATGTTTATAGATTTTATCTAAGAAAAGCAAATGACAATCAAGTTAAGCTGTTACAAAAAACTTAGTTTTAAATAATCTTTCCTTGTGTTCCTCCCTTCAATTCGTATTTTTATGTATAATAGCGATCTTACGTGAACAACTACTACAGCAAACTAAAGCTGCGTGATATATCTTGCTATGCAGACAGACATAAGGTGGCAATAAGCAAGACGTATGATATGACAAATGAAACCGTTGAATATTCACAGTTAAAGCACCCTTAGCTTATAAAATAAACATTTTTTAAAATGTTTTATGAAATCATACTACGCATGAGGAACTATTTGAGGAATAGTTAGTGGGGATCCGACCTAGTTACCTTTAAATTAAAAACAAAGATTATATCTGTTGCGAAAATGCGACAGCGCCAGTCATGAAAGCTTAAACCAAGCGATAAACTTATTTTCTTCCATCTATTTTACTTGATCTTCAAATTAAAATTAAAATACAAATAGTAATTGTGGGTATCCCAAACGTGTAGTAAGACGTGTTGCTAACAAATAAAAATAGTAAACCCAAATAAAAATTATAATTTGGATTTATTGTTCGTGTCTATTTAACAAATATAAACTACACATATTCCACATCTTTATTTTAATTCATCCCAAATATATATATATAGATAAATATTCAGACAAATAGATTACTTCACTTTTTAAAAGGGCTCCTACATCATAGAGTAGCAAAATAAATAATCATATAAATAAAATACAATATATATTTGTAAGTGCTGCAGCTTCAAGAACAACAAATGTTTCATATTATGTAATAGTGAGAAAAGGCTATTTATGGTCAGTCTTATGACTACCGGATAAATATTGCTATCGGGAGGCTAAAGCTAGCCACCCGATGAGGGTTATCAGCCACTTTAATATTTTAAGCGTATTATGAACTGAATTTATCTGCCGGATGGATATATGAAGGATAAATATATATGTTTACGCAGAAAGCGTAAGGTTGGTACTGTTTTTGCTGGTGTGCGCACGCGTATAAACCCTACTGCTACCGCTACTACCTAGAAAGAGGCTACAACACTCAACATTTGTTTAAAAAAAATGGCGGTTAAACGAGTGTGAGTGAACAGATGGCGTCACGTGGGCGCAGAATATAAGATGTTTTGCAAGTAATAATTTCGGTGTCTGCCAAAATGTAGTCAATAGTTTATAGAATTTTATTTATTTGTACTCACATTTTGATAATTTATACTTATATAAATATTGATCTACAAATAGCTTTTCAGTTTATATAAAATAATGAATTAAATTTTCTAACTTTATACAAGCGAGTGGGTAGAGGCTATGCCTGCGCCTACTAAACACATCAACAAAGATTTTAACCTAATACATATTCTGATAGGGGAAACCTCATGAAAAACAACGCGTCCCTATGACAACAACTATTTTAACTTTCAAATAAAAGTTATCAGGTACTTAAAACTTCCGGTAAAAATGTGATGTAAAAATAAATTTCATCTGTCAGATAAATGTTTTCTGAATTTTGACAAATATTTGGTATACAAATCTTGTGCTAACTGTCAGATACCATCACTATAATCGTGAATGAACTGTGGTTATCAACCTGAATCAGTCGACTTAACTTCATGTGGTCACGACATTAAACTGGCCCTGAAATAAGAATGTAAAAGTTAAAATAATATATCAACTATTTGTGACTTTACAGGCGAAATAAAGGGAACCAGAGTAAACATTTTCTTGCGATTTTCTATGTTTGCTCGTGTTATCATGAAATTCTCAGTTTGTTTCTAAAATTGAACGAATATTTTTTTTTTGTTCTCAGTTGATCATCCGTTTTACTGCTAAAAATACATTTTAGCTTTTTGTAGAAGTAATATGGCTGATATAAATATTAAGTTAATATTTGAGTTACTTAAACCACTTTCTGTAATAAATAAATTGAGAGAATATTAGGAAAATTGTATAGCACAGATAAAAGTAAAAACACTAACACATATTTACACACACCTCGATATTTCGATGCTATTATAGCATCTTGCTCATGAACTAGTAGTATTTTTATTTGTACTATACCATTTTACTTATATTCTTTCATTCTATTGATTAGAATTTTTTTTTATGCTCAATGCACTTTATTTCAAGTCATATTAAACCTCTTTCTATATCCTGTGCTTACGTCAGCATATTTTTATCTTTTATGTGGTGTAGACTTAGTATGCAAACCATTTTGTGGGTTTTAAACTTCTTCTGCGCCCTTTCATGGAGTATTTTTTTAGAATCTGTTGTTTTCTTTCAAATAAATCGAGCATCTATAAAATTTAATTTTTAAATTCTGAGCTTTTGGTCTCCAACATTATCGTCTAGCTCTGCCAAATCCTACTCTTGTATATTATTATTATTATATTATTAATGTAATAAACAATATCATTTGATAAATAATGACGGTATTTATACCTCATAGGCATCTATGAGTTTTAAAACTATTTCTTTTTACCAATCCATTACAAAAACAGTAAATTAACCAGAATTATATCTATTTTTATAAATAGGTGAATAAAAGTGATTTAATAATTAAATATTTAAAAATGAAAATCCGAGCTGCACTGCATCACAATCACTTCAACAATACAACAATCAATGTCCACACTAAATTGGCAGGAACGAGTATTTTCTTTAAGGTACAACCAAGCCCTCGATCTTTGATGAATACGAGTGAATGTTTTCTCCTTCCCGCTCTTTTAGTGAGTCTCAACCTTATCGCAAAGTCTATCAAATATTCTACTAGCTTAGCACAAAATGGTTGGATTATATAAAATAAATCAATGATTGCTTGGAGAGTATTAAAAAAATCTTGGGGAAATAGTCGTGAGTGTATATGGCCAAGAATTAAGTTTAGAGCTCCATCTCTTTGGGACGGAGTCGTGTTGGCGTCATACTCTCAGCTGGCCCAGTCTGATGTTTACAAGGCTATGGCTTCAATTATCCCCGTTCTGCCAACCTGTAAAATTTACTACCAAAATGCTATAACCGCAACGGGAGATCTTATTATTTCTCTGATATGTTTGAGTGTAAAATGAACCATACAGGAAAACAAACTTAGTAGATACTTTGTTCGGGATTATTTGTGCTTACTGCTTCATCATTTTTGATTGTATTAATTTATAATAGTCCCGGCACAGATTTATCTGACTACCAAACCTTTCCTTCACCTCTGATAAGACATCTTGTGAATGTGGGGAATACCAGGCCTCCACCGTGGTTCGGATTCCACGTTAAACTGTAGGTCCTCCATTTCATCTTACAATCACCCTACCATTACACATTAGCGAAAGTGCGTATTACCCGAATGGGTAGTAAGACGCAGTGCTAATAGTAATAATAATAATAATTTATAATATATATATCAACTAAACTCAGAATAAACAGAATCCAGTTTCACATTAGATATCATTAAGTGTGATACTTAATTTAATCTCATCTATTTAATTTACTCTGAATCTTTGCTTTACATTTTTTTAGTAGCAATATATATATTGGTTGTATATTTTTACTTATTGTATATATTACTGTGTGTCCTAATTTAAGTTTTGTCCATCCTTTAACCAATTAAAAAAAATATATTTATGCAAGCTATGAAAGTATATAATTAAATGAATTGAGCAGCATTACTTTGGGAAGAAATTTAGAAAATCACTGTGAAAACTAAACTATAAATAATCGCCCTAAATTCTTAACCTCCCAGAAATCCCTATGTTTTATATTTTATGTAATTTGATCAAAAGTTAACTGTTGCCATTATAAAAGTTGTAAATTCTAATAAGTTTACTCAAATATAAATTAAATGAGAAAAAAAATTATATTCGTTTGTATTTTAGAATATAGAAATATAAATAACAGGAATCATAGACTATAAAAAGGTTGAGTTACATTTTAGATTGAATAAATCATGCCTTTATAAGAAAAAAGTGATTTCTTGTTGACACTTTAAGAGAAATTAATATACCAACGATAAATTAAATACAAAAATGTCTGTTAATTTAAATTACACGTTTCCGTTTTTTAAAGGGAGCAGAGAATGGGACTGCGTTTCCAGGTAAATTCACAGAGTATACGCATAAGACATCAATAATGTAAGCACCCAAGCTATACCTATTCACACCGGAATTGAAAATTCAATCGAGCATATAATCAATATGAGTCTCTACAATACCTACTCACTTCTATAGCTCATTCGCGATATTACTGGTCATCTCTAGAATATAAAAAAGTATTTCTTGAT
This sequence comes from Timema poppense, assembly GCA_902141375.1. NCBI lineage: Eukaryota > Metazoa > Arthropoda > Insecta > Phasmatodea > Timematidae > Timema > Timema poppense. The sequence goes on from CABFOV010001918.1 coordinate 24,387, forward strand.
CCATTTTGGTATTCACACCTCTGGACAAAATATAACACCGTCATTTTGATAAGGTAATAAAACCCGTTTCATTGACCACGTGGTTTAACGCTCTACTCTCGTGGTAGACTAGACCACCGGTGACGGGTGCGAAGCGGGGAGGATCTAGTTTCAAATTTAAGTCGGGTGTATTGGTGAGGGTGGTTTTTTCCAAAATAGTTTTCCACGTAAATGTGTGTACACTTCCTGTAAATATGACGCCCATAATCCCTAAGTCTTTTAGCTTATTGGTGACCCGGTGGTCTAAGGGAAAGGTGTCAGACTTCTGTGCTGGCGGCTGGGGTTCAATCCTCGGTCTAGACAAAGATTTACCTGATTACCAGAGCCCTGCTTTTATGGTGAATAAAAAAGCCCTATTTCGTTTTTAAGTTTCCCAAAAGCGGTGAATAAGTGGTGAATTACAAAAATCCTATTTTTGCGACGAGATTATCGAATTAAGACAAAAGCGTTAAAAAAGTGGTTTTTACCAAACTTTCGTGATTAAGGTGACTTTGTTGGGTTAAATCTAGACTTCCAGGACAATGTTTGAAACAGGTAAACTAAACATATTGAAGTGAAAACCAAAAATTACATTTTGTTTGGACAAAACGGTAAAAAAC
>CABFOV010001918.1:26984-51407 GCA_902141375.1 Timema poppense
TTTTTTTTTTTAAGTATTTTATATATGCTATTGTGAGTGCATTTCTTTTAATTTAACCTTTCAATCCTCTCCCTAATATTAACCTGTTAAGGGCAACCAGCAACGCTATCAGCGAGAATGCTTGTGGTAAATGGAACAGCACGCACTTGACTGTAGCGACCAGCTGGCCGCGGCGGCCAGTTGGCCAACTAGACAAACCCATCACGTCGCCGGTGTCTTAAGAGTTCACAGCGGTTGGTCGTGAGACCTGGTCGCCCGCCCAGTGCATTGGGGCTCTGATAATATTGATAACTGTATCAGTGGTAGTGCGGACTATGGCGTAAGGTTATTCTAGTGTGATGCATTATTGACAGAAAAACTTGGATATACTGTAGGGTTTTTATTTCATAAATATTTTATCTACCCATAACAAAGCAAATTCAGGTGTATTTCTCTTGAAACTCTTCTTCTCGGTTATAATTTTATTAATTTTATGTAATTAAATGTGAAACAGTTTAGTGATATGCCATTAATATATAGTAAAATTAATAATAACGTTGATATTTATGGGGTCGGGGGGTTTATTACGTTAATAGATTAAAAATTATAATGGTAAACTTTAAAGGATATTCGAGTGATATTTTCTTTAGATATATTGATAAACATTTAAGTAAAAAATACTTTCTGTTTGGACTCGAACCCAACCTTTGTATCATTGTAAAACCGGATTAAAATTTTACCGATTCAGAATTTTAATAATAAATAAACCTATTCTCCAACCTCTATATAGAAGTCCAAAGTTATCTTGAATCAAGTCTAGTCCACCCCCTTTCAATCATTTCACAAGCATCATTGTTAACAAATATCTTGATGTCCAAAGGGTTTGAATATTGACATTTCCGTTTATATCATTTCCCCTTCTGTCCCCGATCCCTCCCATGCTCGGATATAATGCACGCAGGGGGTGAGTATACTCCCTCAATATATTATAATCGAAACCCTAAAGCTGCACAAATTTTCTCTCTCGTTTTATAAACTTTAAAATGAAAACCAGGGGTAATCCATGGTTGGCCGAGAAAATTTTAGGATTTTATGTAAAGTATGAACTCATTATCCGATTTAACTTACTGAACCATTGAAAATAAAAAAGTATAAATATATTGCCTGTATCCGTTTATATTTAAACTTTATTTTACAATGTCTTAAGTTAATAAAAGCCAAAAGCTCTGCCTAACTTTAAATCTACGAATGGCACATTTTGATCAGTTAGCCTTTTATTAGCATTATGAATATTTTGAATTGGATTATTTTATAGATACTTTCTTTATTAGCAAATAATATTTTGAAAAATTAAATAAATTAAATATATAAAATAAATATGAAAATAAAAAAAAAATTCACTTATCATCTAATTTAAAAACAAATTACAAAACCACCCTTAAGTTTAAAATAAAATCTCTCTCTTGTGCCTTAAAATAGTTAAAAGCTATTTAAGTTAAAATAGGTGCTAATATGTTGAAAGAAAATATTCTTATTTCACAGGTAGGTTTGTTTATTCCATTTCATCAACACGATAACCCACTTTGGTTACCGTGTGTTATTATTGTTACTAGCACCGCGTCTTACTACCCGTTCAGGTTATACGCACTTACGCTAATGTGTAATGGTAGGGTGATTGTGAGATGAAATGGAGGACCTACAGTTTAACGTGGAATCCGAACCACGGTGGAGGCCTGGCATTCCCCACATTCACAAGATGTCTTGTCAGAGGTGAAGGAAGGGTTTGGTAATCAAATAAATCTGTGCCGGGACCGAGGATTGAACCCCGGCCGCCAGCAAAGAAGTCTGACACCTTAACCCCTAGACTGCCAGGTCACCTTCTCCCAGTAGATTAGACTGGTGATGACGAAAATATCGTGGTTCGAATCTAGCTCCGGTGCACTGAGGGTTGCTTTTTTCAAAATAATCTTCCACTCTCCCTCTACACAATAAATGTGATTACACTACCTTTAATTATAACCTTCATTACTACTTAAACCACTAGCGTAATTTTTAGTAAATAAGCTTACAAACCAAACTCGTAAAAAAATCAACATATAATAGCACGATAGTAAAAGATTTTTAACCTTACTATCATCATCATTATTTTATATTTATTTTTAACCTTGAGTAGGGAGAATAATAAAAGATAGGAGGGGGGTTTCCCCCTCATATATTCCAAAATGGGGAATCTGGCGAGGGTTAACTCCTGTGCAACATGGTGAAGCGCGCATCCACCCCGACATCTTGTTAACAATATTTTCCTCCCTCCATCCCGTGCAAGAGTTCACGCCGTAAAGCAACTTAAAGAGAAGACATTAAGATATGGTAGAAGGGGAGGTAAAGAATATTTCAAGTGTTTTCGCAGTTTAATTGCATTTTTATTTTGCCCAAGTAGATCAAATATTGCTCCAGTAGAAATATATAGTTTAATTGTACACGTGGTGATATCGACATTTCCTTAATTTATGTTTATAGAATAATAGTATTTTATTAATAAAGTTTTATATTAAGAGAAAAAGTTTACATAGAGTTCTAGGAAAACCCTAGACAAATATTCAAGAAATGTTGAGGTTACCACGTGTAGAGAATAAAACTTTTATGTTTCTATTGGAGAATAATATACAAATTTTGCACAGAATTTTAATTTTGATCTAAAAATGCATAAATAATATTGTTAACTACCAAAACCTATCATCCTACTTTAAGGGAGTCACCTACTTTAGGAATAATACACGTTGCAGACTTTCAGAAAACCATTAGTTATTTTTTAAGTTGGTTTTTTATTTCAAAATTTAGTTTTCGCTATAATGTATATTTTCCAAAACATCCAACAAACCATATTTTTACCCTAATAATGTAATAAGCAGTTAAATTAACGTGGTTATATCTTTTTTTAACTTTTCTTCTAAAAATCATTAGATCTTTAAATAATGTAATAATTTTGTTAGATTGTGAGGAAGTTTAAATTTAAAGGAAATGTACTAGCATTTGCGCGAAGAGAGATTGAAGAACAATTTAGAAGAAACCATCCTCACTACATTTGACTGGGATTTTAACCCTGAAATTACAGTCATCAGAAGTCTAGTCTATTAAAAAAGTGTCACTTTAGACCATTTTATCACTAAAGTAGGTAAAGGTTTTCTTGAATTACAACAATACAAAGACAACTAATAATATTATTAATGGAAGAAAATCAATATGTTAATTTACTATGAGTTAACGATATTTTTATTCTATTATAGCAAGTTTTCACTGTGCCCTTTTATTCAAATGATAAAAAAACCTAAATCATGATGACACACGGAGTATAATATTTATTATTTTACCTATCATAAATAATACACTATCATATATAACAAAAGGTTATTTAAATCTAATCATATTTACTATCCATTTTGAGTCACATATATTGGAATCAATTCTGGCAAGAATATTCTAAGGACTACAGGGTAGATTGGTATAGCCCTGCTCTTACTTGTTATGTAACAAAATTAGTGGTCTAATTTATAATGAATGGATTCCAAGGAATTTAATATGGTTATACAGAAGTAAATATTTAGTCTACTTAACCTATTTAAATAAATAATATATATATACTTAACCTATTTAAATATATATATATATGTACATATTTAGCGACTCCATTTTGGTTGTTTCTATAGTTGTGTTCATGCCACGTAAAATATCACCGTGTATGTTTGCAACCATTTTATATTCAAAACTTTATTTTTGTTCTAAAGAAGGTAAATTTTTGTATTTAGAAAATTTGTTCATGTTAATTCTTTTTTAAAAAAATATTGAAATTTGGTTTTATTTTACTCCAGCAGAATAGAAATATCAGTCAATGACTAACCTAGCCTAGCCTGACCTGACCTAACCTAACCTAACCTAACCTAAACTACTAATATTCTTTCATACTAATAGTTCTGAAACAGCACTGATCAAAATATAATCGTCATATGTTTCCCCTAATGACGTCCATCTGTTAATATCAAGGTTTTGACTCGCTGAAGGGAGCGAAGTCTTACGGTTTATTTTAGGCGAGCGCTAATGACTCAGATTTTTCAAAAGGCGCTTCCAGCACAGAAGCGACCAACACACCCACATATTTAGCGCAACGTCTAATTAATAAACTATTAGAGTTTTGCACATATAAACTAATTACTCTAATGTGTAAAATTGATATTATATAAACTCTACCCCCATTGGCGTGGATATAGAAATGGAAAAATCAATTGAATCACAATGATAAATACACCTGAGCAAGATTCTAAGCTCGATCTCCCTATAAACGTTATATCAGTCCATTGCAAGAATGACAATTTAATTAAACGATTTAACCACTGTGGCTGGATATATATTTAATATCAATTTTGTATACACGTATGTATGATTTCCCATAATAAAAGTAAAGGTTTTCAGATAAAATAAATGCTACGTTGTGACGCACAGACTTGACCCCCCCCCCCCCCACCCCCCNCCCCACTCCCCTCATTTATATTAAATTAATTTAGATTTACTTAAAATTCTTTAGATTAATGATAATAAATAATATGTCTATATATGGCTGTAGAAACACTAAAGCAAAGATCATGACTTAAATACTATATACTGTTATTTACTCTATGTCACTAAGAACTAGGAATTAGGAACTAGAAAAATTGTTACAAAAAAATGATAAATAGAAACCATCTTTGTCCACCAAATACCATAAGTATCAAATTTATTTTCCAAACCCTTAATTAATATATATATATATATAAATATATATGCTTGTAGCTTAGAAATTATTAATTTTATAAAAATATTCTTTAATTAAAATATGTTTATTTTTTTATTACAGCCTTACACCGATAAGTTAATTAGTATCCTAAATAATTTTGGAGAAAGTACTCTGAAAAGGATTTTCATAAGAATATGATAATAACCATTTTGATTATAATAATAAATTGTGTCTAGATACAATTTTTTATCAAAATAGTTAGAGCTAATTTTGATAAAATTGATTCTTCTCATTTTGTCCTTCAGTAAATTAAATACCCGTATATCTAGGGTAGGATATCCAATTCATAAAATCCCTCGGGAGGTCCTCGTGAAAACCCCAGATACCAAGTTTGAAACCAATCAGTAAAATAGTTTAGGCTGGCCCGAGGTACAGACGAAAAACATTTTTTTTTTGTTTCAGTGTATCATGAAACGTCAATATTTATCATAATCTCTAATTCAATTCTTTTGATGATCACAATACATTCTCACCAAGGTGACGAGAAAAAGTAAAAAGATAGGAAAAAATAAAAATGTATTACATTTGTATTTTTTTTTTACCTCTGACATTTCTAAACAATGTTTCGACTCACTGGGATTGCAATAAAATAAAAAAAACAGCAGTATGCATGGAGTCTCACTACATGTGTTCACACGTATTCATATAAATCGATAAATTACTCCATCGCGGGGGGGGGTTTGTACATGTGAGCGCACTTGTATGACTACATGTGTTTTGATTTGTTACTACGTAGTATTGTTTATTGAGATTTATTGGGTAAGAGTTCTATAGGACGAACAGAACTTGCGCATTAAAACGTAAATATGCAAGAGATAACTTATATACGAATGTAGATATTTTAGTTGTTTGGTTTTTTTCGGTATTCCCAAATGTATTCGAGTCATTGACATATTAGATTTTCTGAAATAATAAAAGATTTTTTTTTTAAAATATATAGTTGAAACATGGACTTCCATTTTGAAACACATGGAAACGGTAATAAATTCTAAGTCAAAGGATCAGTAGGTATGTTATACATTAAAAAACCATATAGTTATATTAAAATATCTACCAGCCAATTAACTTAGATGAGTGAATAGGATTACTAAAGAAACAGTCTTACACTATACTGAATTGTCGGTTACAAAACGTTCCCGGTTCATATCTGGGTCTGGTGCAAGAATATTTGTTTTTAAATTTAATATAACTATAGCAATCCTGTTTATAAGTTAGGACAGTTGAACTCCAAACAACCACACTTAAACATAACTCTATCCGTTAATAAACTGATGACTAAGATAATGGTGGATTATGCACATTAATATTGATTGTAAAAAATGAAATATACACAAATATTTATATTTTAAAATATTAAATTAATTTGGGGATACATCTAATACATTCTATACATAAAATTTAAAAACATACTAAAATAAATTTATATGGGTTTTGATTATTATTACTAAGCACCGTGTCTTACTACTCTTTAGGGTTGTACGTTTCAGTACTAATTACCCTAAAGGGTTGGCAATTGTTAAGGTTTAATATAGATGAAGTGAGTCCATATGTGCATGGAGGTAGTGTGTAAAAACATTTACGGAAAACTACCTCCAGTATACCCAAACGAGATTTGAACCACGATCTCCCCGTCCTTGGGAGTCTAGCTCAACATGAAACTAGTGCTCTATCTAACTACTCTACGTAGTGAGGTTATAAGGGTTTGGGTTAGTTCAACTTAGATACATTTGTTATGATTATTTGAATAGTTGGTAACTAAATTTAGGGATATAGTAATTATTATATATATATTTAAAATATAAGTATTACATTTATATAATATTAATATTTCTAATTTTTACTACGAGTATTACTACTCGTTCAAGTCGTACGAATTTAATATTTCTAAAAAAAAAATATGGTTTTCAAATTGTCATAGTTTATATTTCTTTATACTTGACGAAAGAAATTTGGGTGTTCAAAAACAAGAGGCCTAGGAAGATATTAATTTGGTCTTAAATGGGATGATTTTATTCGGGAGTAGAGGATATTACATAATGATAAGTTACATACCCTGTACTCACCACGATACATTGTTGAATAATTCATGTCTTGTAGATAATGGTGGGCAGAATATGCAGTGAAAATGGGAGAATATATAACCGTGTTCATGGTATTGACTGGGTAACCCAATGGGAGGAGACCTTTGGAATGACTTAAGATACATATGTGAGGATAAAATCAGGATGAATCTGTAATTTAGAAGATGTAATAAGATATATTAAATATATATAACACAAGATAGGGATAAGGTGTAATGAGGTAGTCTGTAAATAACTAGCTCAAGATGTAGAAAGTGTTTAATGAAGTGGACTGGATATATCTAGCTTAGATAATGATAGGGTGTAATGAGGGGGACTGGATATAACTAGCTTAGATAAATATAGGGTGTAATGAGGGGGAGTGGATAGAATAATCTTAGATAATGATAGGGTGTAATGAGGGGGACTGGATAGAACTAGCTTAGATAAGGATAGGGTATAATGAGGTGAGATGGATAGAACTATCTCAAGATAGGGATATGGTGTAGTGAGGTGATTTGGATAGAACTAGCTTAGATAAGGATAGGGTGTAATGAGGGGGAGTGGATAGAATAAGCTTAGATAAGGATAGGGTGTAATGAGGGGGACTGGATATAACTAGCCTTGATAAGGATAGGGTATAATGAGGTGAGATGGATAGAACTATCTAAAGATAGGGATAAGGTGTAGTGAGGTGGACTGGATAGAACTAGCGCTAGATAGGGATAGAGTGTAATGAGATACGATAAATAGAACTATCCAAAGATAGGGATACGGCTTATTGAAGTGGACCAGACTTACAACTATGGAAATAACATTGACTACTAGTAGTTAGTTATAAACCATTTATGATTTCTTAATAAATCATAAATATTAACTTTAAATTTAATATTACAACCTTAAAATAATCTCGACTCAAAAACTATCTATATTAAAATAAAATTAATATCATTATCGCTTTAAATCTTTTCCAAAAATTGGCCATTTTAGAAATTCTTCAGTAGGCTATTCCTAACTTAGCGGCTATGGTAAAAAATTGAGCTCTTAAGCATAAAAAATCTAAATATATATTTAGAACAAAATCCATCAAACAGTTTGGTATCAATGCTCAGGGACAGGGAGGTATTTCGAACGATAATATCCACTATTTTTTGTTCGGGGGCAAATAAAAGGTAAAGATTAATCATAATTTCAAGGTTTAAAAATTCTAACACTTTGATATTTACCTTTCAATATTATTATATTATTATTATTATTATTATTATCACCACGTCTTACTACCGGTTCGGGTTATACGCACTTACGCTAATGTGCAATGGTAGGGTGATTATGAGATGAAATGGAGGACCTACAGTTTAACGTGGAATCCGAACCACGGTGGAGGCCTGGCATTCCTCACATTCACAAGATGTCTTGTCAGAGGTGAAGGAAGGGTTTGCTAATCAGATAAATCGGTGCCGGGAGCGAGGATTGAACCCTGGCCACCAGCACAGAAGTCTGACACCTTACCCCTAGACCACCAGGTCACCATTATCTTTCAATAAGAAGGTAGTATAAGATTTCTGTGGAATAAAATAATCTGGTTTTCTGAATTAAAGAATAGATTAACTTTTTTCTGTACATAGGTCTAAGTTTCTTAAATGAAATGATTTCACTTCACCCTCAACGTCAATGCAGCTAATCATAATTTGAACTCAAACAATTTATTTTCTAAACTATTATTATAACTAAATAAGTTCAAACTAAACGTAGCCTATAGTTAAGGACCAAATTCATGAAATAATTTGATAAATATTAATATGGAAATAAATAAGATCACATTAAATTTAAATTTCTTCCATTTCCCCACACAAACGAACCACCTTTGAAGCATTAATATGGTAGAATAATATTTTTGGGAAGATAGTTATGGTTACAATATTAGCTAAAACAATGTTCATATATTTAATGGTTAAGTTAAACATTATAATTATACCTTTCAAAAAATTTTTCTAATAAAGAAAATCAATTTCTTGGTAGGATTTAATATTTATCGATATCAGCGTGGCTGTTTGGAAAGATTGACAGTAAAGGAAGAGGATGTATCAGATGACCCACAGAGGTGTCGTATGATGTTGATGATTATGACGAACATAATATGTTTTATCTATTTTAGTCGTAATTTCCTATTGTGGTTTCACTACACACGATTATTAATAATATACAAACACCACAATAAATATATTTTAAAAATCTATACAATCGAAAATAAAATTCTTATTTTTTAGTTTCAAATTCATACTTTCAGCTAAAAAAAATTATCTCTAATATATTATGCTTATTGAAATTGGGAGCTAGATATTTTATTTTAAATACTAAAGACAACCTGAATAAATTAAATAACCAACATATGTATTTAAAGTAGACATATTTTAATACGTCCTTACCTAATACAGCTGAAGTGGAAAGTATGTATTATAATGTATTCATAAATCATGCAAAGATAGCATTTCAATTTTTTCTTAAAGTTTTTTTTAAATTAAAAATTTTACTTTTATTAAAAGATTGAAGTCACTCTTAACATGAAGATGGTAGCATTAATTTGCATATATATGCTGGGCAGTGCTTTAATAAAAGTTTGTTCCTCTTACATTTGAAGAAAATCTATTTGTTTTTCAAGCTTAAAATTGGATTTATATTCCGTGTTCCCAAATCCTAGTCATTTCAATATATTATTAGTTAAAAAATAATAACTACAATTCCCTTCATTATGTATATAAATATATCAATTAACTCACACATTATAGAAGGAAACAAATGGGATTAAATATATTTATATAGCCAGGAGTAATTAATGTGTAACTTTTTTATTCCACTTAAAGAGATTACAAACAAATTAATAATTACTGGGGACGTTGATTTAGAGAGATAGAAACCCGCCTCGGTGGCGTAGTGGACTAACGCGCTTGTCGTGTTAAGCTCGACTACTGAGGACGGAGAGATCGAGGTTCGAATCTCGGTCGGGTGAACTGGGGTGATTTTACCAAATGGTTTTCCACTCTCTCTCTTTCTCTCTCTCCACGAAAATGTGGGTTCACTTCCTCTAATTCAACCTTCCCAATTCCTAATCCATTAGAGCAATTAGTACTTAAAGCGTATAACCCGAATGGGTAGTAAGAAGCGGTGCTAAATATTAATATTAATTTAGAGATTATTTTGAAAAAAGTATATTTGAGAGGGTTAATAGTTTTAAATATTCAGGAACAATTATAGTTTACAATAACGACATTAAAATGAAATTTATTTTTAAAAAAACATTATTTTACTGGTTGTTTTCCATGGGTTTAAAAGGTGGTCTCCTACCATGAATGATGATGAAAATAAAGTTAGGAATTTAAAAAACAAGGTGCTTGGTCGAAAAATGATCAAGCTACTGGGGAGTGAAGAAGGTTATACAATAATGAGTAACATACCCTGTACACGTCACAATACAAAATTACTATAATTTTTTTTATTAGCATCGCGTCTTACTACCCGTTCGGGTTATACGCACCTACGCTAACGTGTAATGGTAGGGTGATTGTGAGATTAAATGGAGGACCTACAGTTTAACGTGGAATCTGAACCACGGTGGAGGCCTGTCATTCCTCACATCCACAAGATGTCTTGTCAGAGGTGAAGGAAGGGTTTGGTAATCAGTTAAATCTATGCCGGGACCAAGGATTAAACCCCGGACCCCCAGAACAGAAGTCTGACATCTTACCCCTAGACCACCAGGTCATCAAAATTAGTATAATTAACTGTTGTTAAGGACGGTGGGAAAGACATGAAGTAATAATGGGAAAATCTAGAACTGTCCTCAGAGTAATGACAGGCAAACCTAATTGAAATTGTGTTACAAGTATAATATAAACATAGTACTAAGAAATTATCCTACTAACTCTAATATTAAACGATCTTATCTCAACTTAATAAAAAAAGGAGGTAGTCTAGATTTGAAAAATTGGTCTACTGGGTATGTGTATGTTAGGAACAACCTCACTTATAAGTTATTCACGATCTAAGTTTACCTGGATGACAGGTCTAAATGTTACTAGAAGTAATCCCTAATATATCACTACGCCAACAGCTGACATCTATCACTTTGGATGACTGTAATTAAAACAGATGGTAATATATTAATGTGATAGTTAACCACAGTAATTTAGGCCAATATTATTTATATATTTATTTGAGGTCGGACACAAAGTTTATTTATAGTTTTATTCCACTTAAAAAAATATTCCCACCACTTTCACAAAAATTTATAACGAACATAGCTTCAAAATGGCGACTGACGAATCTAAACCATATGGTTGATCATGACGGAAACAAGTTTTTTTACAATGATGCGGACACGCAGTTGATGAAAACATTTTATTCAGTTAAATATTTAAAAATACGATAAAATAATCATAAAATCATTTATTGTATCTAAAAAAAAGACAAGAATTATCTCTCCTCCAAGTAAATACGATGCCTGTATTAAAAGGTATTGATGTATGCACTATATTACACAAAATCAATAACGTTTCAAAACAAGAAATAAGTATTTTTAATTATGTTTAAAATATTGTTTCGAGTTGGATAAAAAGAAATTATTTAAAAAAATGAAATAGTATGAGAAATCTTAAGTTTACGTTATTTTAAATATAATATAAAACAGGTAATTAAAGATCTTTACATTTATAACAAAACTGTGATCTTTTACAAGTGCTGGCAACCCAAAATCTAAACATATGATTTTCGAACTGTCATCCAGGTAAAAAACCTATCGTGAACGAAATATAGCTTAACTAGATGTAAGAGTAACTTGACACATTATGACTTACACTGGTAGTGGTGACACTTAGGGACCAGCTTCGGTGGCTGCGTGGTATATTCTGTTGTTAGTCTTTACTGACGATGACGGGGAGATCGAGATTTTAGTATCAGTCGGGTGTACTGATATTGGTTTATTGAAAATATGTTTTTACTCCCCCTCCACGCAAGTGCAGGTACACCTAAAAACCACCTGGATTAATACTAAAATCATTAGAGTAAATAGTATTTAGAAGTATTAACTATTATTATTAGCACCGCATGGTTGTGAGATGGGATCTGAACCACGATGGAGGCCTAGCATTCCACACATTCACAAGTTGTGATTAATACACGTCTTGTTATAGGTTAAGTCAGGTTTTTGAAATCATATAAATCTGTGCCGAGACCTTGGATTGAACACTAGACCCTTAGAACACAAGTCCCAAACCTTACCCCTAGATCACCAGGTCACCTACAACTATTAACTGAACGAGTTTTAAGACGTGGTGCTAAAAAAAATTAAAAGTGTATGACACGTAACTCTTTAATCAATGCTGTTAATGTATGTGGATGTATATGATATAAATAAAAACTTTTTATATATTTTGTGTGATCGTTCTTGTAGCCTTAAGCTAAACAACATCTGCATACGGAACTTCAATAACAATAGATCTAATGTAACATAAATATACTTGAAATATAAAAATATATATATCAATTTTTACTTCTTCATATCAACATAAAATATTGTTATATTTAAAAAACGATCTTGATATCGAGATTGTGAGGAATTTTTACGTTTTATGTGAAAACGAACAAAACGTTTTTTTAAATTTCCTTAAGGGTTTTGTTTAAAATGCATATCTAGAATAATATATATTTTTATTTTTGCAAAAATTCGTTAAAGGTTGATTTACTGATGACTGATTTTTTGAAATCTTGAAATATTTTATAAATGGTTTTAACGATTTTGTACCAAATGTGTAACTTAAGAGTTTTTAAAATGACAATGAAATATGTTTTAAAAATTCCCAACGATTTTACTTCAAACGGGTATCTAGGGATTGTTTAAAGTGATGAATTAACAATATTCTTTGTTTTGAATAAAAATTTCAGTAAATAGTTGTTTATTGATGAATGATTTTAGAAAATTTGAATTTTTTGAAAACCACTATAGCGATTTGATTTAAAGTTGGACTATATCTTGAGAGTGTTTTACAATAACGTGGGAAATAAATTTGTAAATTATACTGGTTTCTGTGGGGAAAATTGAATTATGGTTAGTTTATTGATGACAGCTTTTGTTTTAATAAATAAAAATTGTTTCTTTGTGTTAAAATGGGTATCTGTTAAAGAGTTTGTATTAAAGATGGTTGAGTAAATATTTTAAAAAAATATTCCATATTTATTTAATATGGGATTTTTTTTAAATTTGATTTCTTTAAAAATAACTCTACGATCTGGATAGAAATTATGATCAAGGGACTATTTTACAAATCAATAAAAATGTACTTTTATTTATCTAAAACTAATTAATTCAAGGATAGATTACTTACAATTAAATAAACATTATTTAATTTTTTTCAAAATTGACTTTCAGGATTGAATTAGAAATGGGAATTTGTGAATAATTTCTCATGATAAATTGGAATAAGTTTTATTGTTATACAAATAACAAATAACTTAAGAATAGCTTAAAAATAATTTTTTTTAGAAAATTTTATTATTGTTAAATATATTTTAACAATTTTGTATATTCAGATTCATTTAGAAATAACTATTATTGTGATTAACAAGATGATGTGTTGGTTTTATTAATAAAACAAAGGTGCTTATGGGTAGTTTACTCAAAGCCAAATTTTAGATTTTTTTTCAATGACATAATACACAGTATAAGCAAGTTTGTGCGATTTTGTTTTACCATATATTTGATTCATATATGTAAATTATGAGGTGTTTAGGATTTTCATAAAATGGCCTCTACTATTCTCTACGCACCTTCTAGAACTATTTAATCTTGCTAACTCTCCTTTTATTTTACCTTCATTGATTCACCTTTTAACTAATTTGAAATTATTTAGGTGATAAAGTGTTTACATTAATTCAGCTTGAAATTTAAAAATAAATAGGAAATAATTTATGAATTGTGTTTTAGGATAAAAATTAATTGCAAGATTAAATTGTTTGTTAATTTGGAAAAAATATAAATATAAAAACTTCAATCAGCAATTTTATAAGATAGCATTTATTTATATCATATCCCCTGCTTTAAACATGAATCCATTAAACATTATTTAAAAATCATATCTAGATAAGAAAATACAACACGTCTATAGCATAATTATAGTAAACACTGTTGAATATAAATAGTTTAGAAACATTTTAGTAAGTTACTAACAGAAAGTTTGAGATACTATCTGCTCAGATATTGGTCCTTCTAAATCAGCTGGAAGTCCATCTTGTAAAATAATTAATGCAACATACAAATGGCTGGTACGCAATTTTCTCTATTTGTAGCTATATCCAGAAAAAATTAGATAATTTTAATATTTAGTTATCATAAAAAAGGTAATTAAAATAGCTGCAAAAAAATATAAGAAGCCATTATTCGGTGAAAATAAATTGATCCATGTATTTATTTGAATGTTAATATAAAACTTCTTAATATAATCTCACTTTATTTTTCTTTATCTTTTGGGTACAGGTAAACCCATAGAGATAAAAGTATAGAACCCTTATTAGTGGCGTTGCTGAACTTTAAATTTTTTTATTACATTTTAATCTTCAAATCTGATAATATTTAACTGTACTTCCCTGCCCTTGTCTTAATATAATGAAATGCATCTATGTGGATTACCCTCAGTGGTGAATTCAATGAATTAAATCCTTGGGTTCTTCTAGGATGGCTTATCTGTAAGAGAATCTTAGAACTAGATTTATGACTTGATGAACTCAAATGTCATTTTACTCACCATCGCTTTAATCAAATTCTGGTACTTTTCTTTATATTCTACCTTTAAAATCACAATTAGATTAGTGTGGTTGAATTAACGATTAAGTCGCAAGAACGTGACACGGCGAAAAAAGAAATTTTACTCACTAAATTTTTGTTTGTGAATTTGGTGTAGAAGGTTCTTCATCCGTCGAACCCTCTCTTGTCAATATCACTCAAAATGTTTATACCATCCTCCTTTGAGAATGTGAAATATATTTTATTTTCACTTTTCACTTCAGTGACGAGCTAGATCTATTCAATTGATACCCTTTGCTGTCAATATTTTTTTCTCTTATGGATCCCGTTATAAACATATCGTATTCCTACATTTTTCAGAATAGAGGAAAATTGGATTTCCGACTAGGATCCTAGTGTTTTGATATTGTATGTGAATTCTTTGGTTACTGTAGTCTGATTTCTTAGACCTAGTCTTCTAAAGGACTTTTTCCTTTCAAGAATACTACTGTATGGTAGGGTTCTTAAAGATAAAAGACATTTTTGTTGGTTATTCGTAATAAAACTGGGATATAGGTCAGCACCCATTGTTCCTAAATCAAACCTTTGATAAAAATAATTATATTTCATTGTATAGATGAATGAATCCAAAAAAGGATCGCAAACTGGTGAGACACAATTATTGAAGCTCTCACTTAAAATCCGTGAAGTCTTTGTTGTTGAATAATAAAAATATATTTTAAAAGGTAAGTCAAAAATAAGTAATAAATGTATTTGCATTGGGTAATCACACAATGTAGCATGCGACAATGTTTTTTTTTTGCACACTCACCTTCTACCTTTTTGTGCTATACACACTTTTATATGACTAGATAGTAGAAAATTATTTTAGAAAAAATATAACTAATACCATCATCATAATCATCATCATAATCAACATAATCATGAACAACTTCCAGTCGTGACTAGGTCTGTTTGCAGCATAGGCCTCTCCAAGATACGTTTTCTCTTCAACACCTCTCTTCCTCCACAACGAACCAGTTTCTCCTCTTTCCTCCAAAAGTTTCTGTACTCCCTTCAACCACCTGTCCCTTGGTCCTCTTTTTGGCCTTCTTCCTCTACTACAATATCTTCTTTGGTATCTTCTCTTTATATATTATCCTCACATGACCGTACCACTTTGTTATCTCTTCTTCAGTCTTTCCTGCACTTGATCCTCTTTAACTATTCCTCTCACCCTTTTGATTTTTCACACTATTCATCTTTGTCACTCCCACAGTAGTTTTCAAAAAATTTCATTCCACACGCTTAAATTCTGTTTCCATCCAGCTAATTTAATACCCACATGTTCGCTGAGTGTGTGAATATTGGTACATAGTACGTCCTGTGGATATCTTCTTTACACGTCATCAACACATCCTTGCTCCAAATCATACCTCTCTCATTTCTCAATAAAGCTTCTGATTTTCTCCCTCTCTCACAAATTTCTCTTCTGTCTCTTCACATTTTCCTCTATAAAAACTACCAAATATTTAAAACTTCCACCATCTTCTTCTCGTACTGTCACATCAACCGTACACCTTTCTCTCTTCTTTGTTGAAATCAGTATCCAATTCTACGCTACATTAAAGCTCATTCCATACCACTCCGCCACTTCAGCCCACGCATCCAACTGCTTCCGAACTACTTTCTTCTCATCGGCCTATACCATCAGGTTATCCAAAAACAGCATTGCTTTCATGCTTTGCTCATAATTATTTCTAAAACTTTTATTAGTAGGTGGGTGACCTGGAGGTCTAGGGGTTAAGGTGTCAGACTTCTATGCTGGCGGCCGGGGTTCAATCCCAGGTCCCGGCACAGATTTATCTGATTACCAAACCCTTCCTTCACCTCTGACAAGATATCTTGTGAATGTGGGGAATACCAGGACTCCACCGTGGTTCGGATTCCACGTTAAACGGTAGGTCCTCAATTTCATCTCACAATCACCTTATCATTTCACATTAGCGTAAGTGCGTATAACCCGAACGCGTAGTAAGACGCGGTGTTAATAATAATAATAATAATAATATTAGTAGGTCTAACAAGATGCGACTTAATCATGTATTTACGTGATCACAAATGCAATTGATATCACTTTATGAAAATATATTATCCACCTAGTTTATTTGTATAAATGTGTTAAATATTTTCTCTTAAATTAAGTCAAAATGTATATATAAATATGTTGTATTTTAATTGTCAAATATGGGGTTTATTTTCATCAACCAAACATTAAGAAAGGTTAATATAAACATTAGTCTAGAAACACTTAGTTTCTGAGATAGGAGGAGTTTGACAGTTCAATTAATTATCAATCCAACAGATGAAGTACAGAAAACAAGACAAAAATTAACGTTGTAATTTTACCATTGTTTACGCAAATCCTGTGCTTGTTGTTGACGTTTTAAAAAATGTAATTTTAAATGGATGTGATTAAGTATAAATGTGTACAGTCTAAATATATATATATATATGTGTGTGTGTGTGTAGCTTCCATATAAAGTTTTATACATTTTTTCTATACATTACGGTTATTAGTGTATTATATATATGCCATTAGTAAAAGGGCTCATGACGCCAAATAAGAGGTGATAGGAATAATAATAATAATAATAATAATAATAAGGGTATTTCATAAATATGGGTGATAAGTATTACGACATCATAAAGGAAGGTGTATAATATTATTTATAATCTTGCAACGCCCATTACATACATTCTAAAAACCCACTACTGGGTTCGGATGGACTGAGAGTGTCTTTTATAATATGTTTAACTCTCCAACTCTACGCAAATGTGGATAAATTCCTCTGAATACAACATTTTATCATCCTTAAGTTGGTATGTTGGGTACATAAGAGAAGGGTAGTTTCTCTAGAAAAACTTTCATTGCCCAAAAGTTCTTAAATATTTGCCATGACTCATAAACATGGCAACATTAGATGATACATTTTTAAAATGGTGATAGAATATTGTCATTAGATTCCAGGACATCCTTTACGGATATTCTAGGACTGTTGAGGTTAATGTGGGGAAAACAAATTTAGACTCTACGTTCTTACTGGATAAATATTTGATTTATTTCAAAAACAAAAAAATGTCATAATAACGGCAAAAACACTGTGGTTTTTGAGGGCTACAAACACGTACTACTTAATGCATTAGCGTAGTTAGTACGAGTGCATAAACGTATAGTTCGAACGAGTAGTGAGACGTTCTGCTTTAAAAACAGAAAAATATTTAAATTCGGTCTAGTTGATGTGTTTGAAGTTAAAACTGACGCAATATATTTTTTTTAAACTTTAGACAAATAATTTGTTGGTAATAAAAACTAAAAATTTATCATATCCCACGTTCCCTTTAATAATATTTTATATTAATAAATTATGAATATTTATGTCATAGCTGATTATTGAGGTCCCGTTTGGATTTGACAATTTGTAATTTCGTTTGTCCATCCTGATGTTTGTTTCGAGATGATGTTAACAAATAATTGGCTAATTTTAACGAAATTTAGCAAGTATATTTGTTGAGCACATATTAATTTTATCAATTTTTCTATCCGTTTCAATAGGTTGGCTGTTCTAAAGTTATTTCCTTTATTAACTAATCTCAAGTGAATTTAGTTAAAAATTATAAGGAATAATTAACCTACAACTAGTTTTGGTAAATTTTGCATGTATTGTGAAACTCATATCTTAACCAAGTGAAAACGTTTATTTTATATGAATATAATACACTAATAAATATAATATTTCTTATTTTATGTGTGACATGATCATAAGTAAAAACATAAACCTAAATTTCAATGAAAAAATTTAGTATATATTTAATCATGAAATCCTAAGATATTAGTCTTAAAACTTTAGTTAATATATGATTATTATTATTATTATTATTAGCACCGCGTCTTACTACCCGTTCGGGCTATACACACTTACGCTAATGTGTGATGTTAGGGTGATTGTGAGATAAAATGGAGGACCTACAGTTTAACGTGGAACCCGAACCACGGGGGAGACCTGGTATTCCCCACATTCACAAGAAGTCTTGTCAGAGGTGAAGGAAGGGTTTGGTAATCAGATAAATCTGTGTTGGGACCGAGGATTGAACCCCAGCCGCCAGCACAGAGGTCTGACAGCTTACCCCTAGACTGCCAGGTCACCTGTAAAGATAAGAACATGATGTTACTGTGTGAAGTAATAGCATAATTTGAAAATAGGAGTTAAGTTATAGGGCTTTGAAAAATATTAAAAAATAATATATATAATTTTATATTTAAATCTACAATTTTATATTAAAATAAATAATTATATAAATATATACACCGTTTTAAAACTAATATGATTGAAAAACTTAAGATATTATAATTGGTTACATTTTAAGTGGTCCCAAAATAATTAAGCCGAAAATCTTAGTTTTTTAGTAAAATCCATAATGTAAGCTCTTCATTGATCAACCATAGTATAATATATTCATAAACCGTTAAAGAGTATACATGAATTTTCGTTCGTAGACGTTCAAAATAAAACTTTGGTATTCCACAAAAAATGTATTTTTTGTTAAGTCGATTCTTGATTAAAATAACATTTACTGAATTTTTTGTTTGTTTTATATCAACATTAGAATAATTAATTTTAAAGGGAAATTTTAATGTTTTTACCACATAAAAAAATACATACAAAACACCCTTGATGTTAAGTTTTTTTTAGGTTTATTTAGAGATATAGTCTAACCTTTGAACATGAAGGGAATATATTTCCTTCATCTCTTCGTTAGAAATCGTGACCAAAAAAAACAACACACATATGCATACGTATTTTAAAACTCAAGTGAACCTTCCTCTCTTTATCATTAATTATTCTGTAAAAAAAAGGGGCGGGGGGTGGGAAGTTTTCTTGTGGCCTTTGACGTGTGGTGCCGGTTGGGATACGAGAATAGGAGGATGGGGGGGAGGGGGGGTGTATTTCATAGTGAATAGCACGTTATATGTGGCCGACTTGGGGGAGGTTGGCGTGAACGAGAACAAGTCACTAAGTGTGTCTGATGCCTTGTGCAATAACCCACAAAATGGTTGGAAAAGTCAACCATGGGAGTATGGTTTGAAGTGGTAGGGTGGGGATTTTATAGTAGATAGAAGATAGCTTTTCAGCTTTGGCAGAATACAAAAAATACTGTTACACAAGTTGCGTCTGGGGTTTCGTATTTTATATTTAAACAAGTTTGGATTGAGAAAAGAAAAATAGAGTAAACATAAATAATAAAACAAATTTGTTTTCAGATTAATATATTATTGGGTTGGCTTAGCTAAATTCAGTATAAATGATTCTGACGTTATTTGAGTTTATATATATATATATATATATATATATATATATGTGTGTGTGTGTGTTATAATTAAACATATATTATTTTATATTTACCATAAATATATATGTAAATATAAAACAACAACTATCGGAGAAAATCTCCTCCCCTTCAACTTGAATTTGAGACCCTAGAGATTCAAACCCAGGAATCCACGTAAGGTTAAAGTACCACTTTACTATTTCTATATATATATATATTTAGTGTCCTAACAATGTTCTTAAATATAAGAATAATGTTAGGACAATAAATTACATTATATTTAACATTAAGTATTTTGTCCATAATAGAGAAGAGAAACCAAAGTTTTTTTTATACTTGTTTCCTTTGCATGTATCGAGACTTTTGGCCACACTGTTATTTAAATCCCGGAAAAAGATGCAATTTACCAAAAACCCTGTTTTGTTTCATCATTTTAATTCGCTTATTAAATATAAATTTTAAATTATCAAAAAACCAACAAAATCAAAGATTTCAAGTGTCTACTACATGAAGGTTGGGTTTTTATTAAGGTTAAGTAATGTTATATTCAACATTTCATTGACAGGTTTAAAATTTAGCTTAAACCTATTGGAATAAAAATACTTTTTAAATTTATGTTTTCTAAGTAATTTTTCCGCTTTGTAAAACTAATAAAATGGTAATATTTATTTAAGAAATTGTATTTTACTTTTTTCATTAGGGGTATTTACTTTTGTTTTTAGTAAGCTTAAGATAAATGGTATTAAAATATAATATTAGGGGTTTTATGAGAAATTTAATTAAAATGTCACCACAACTGTTTGGTGAGATGATGGGAAAACGACAATGATAAATGACATGTTTTATAACAACACCCGACTGCGCTCCAGAACATTAAGTTTGGCCAACTAATATATGGCAATGTCTACGACGATTTGACCATTGGTGCGAGATATTTTGATTCACATTCATTTGAGATCTTAGCACGTCCATAATTGCTTATAATTTATTAAATTTGTTACTTATGTATATAAGTAGAATATTTGGGAATGGTAACTACTCAAATGTGTTTGTTCACAATTCCAGAATATTAACGGTAAAATTATTCTTATTAGTTGTTCTCGTTCTTAAGCCATATTATTTTATTTAAATAAGTACTTATAAATTTATGATAACCAAAATACCGGTTCAAGACGTATTACTACGTATATTTATAAATATAGCTATGTTAATTTTCCCAATAAATAGCGCTACTTATAACAGTCATAAACTTAAACTAATTTCCTTTTGACAAGTTTTGTGTTATTAACTGTGTGTTTTGATGTCAATTTTTGTGCAGACCTAAATAGATGTTGGTGATTTAATCGTAATTTTAATCGAACTTAAGATTAAGACAATAAACGCCTTATATTTATAATCAATCTATTAATGTATTGATGATTTATGTAATCGGTTAAAACGGTGCACACACATAATCACAATTATCTACACAGGAATGGGGAATCATTTGTTTTAACCGATTTGTGAAAAACATCTTTAGTTCGACATAATTCTCAACATACTCATAGCAGGTAATTTTATATGGTGTCAATTAAAATCTGGTCCTATGCACTATTAATAATAATACTAATCAAAATATCACAATGATTCGCATAAGCCAAATTTAAAATGTATTGATATAAATGGTTTGCCTTTGTAGATATTGTTTAGTTTCTCAAACGGATAGGATTTGGGAATTACGATTTCCATAAGATATCTACTGCAATTCAAACCTGGAATGGACTATAATAGACGGTCGATGACAGAGACATCGGGGCTCAAATATTGGTCGGGTATACTGAGGGTGGTTTAAAAAAAAATCTCTCCATGAAAATTAGGGTGAATTTACTCTTAATCTAACTTTCCAAACCCTTACATATAAGGTTAATTAGTTGTCTTCATAGCCTATGCGTATAACCCTAGAAGATTCCGTGCTGAACCAATACTATTATAATACTTAAATATTACCAAAATACATTATTTATAGCTCCTAAGATATTTATGAACTATATATTATTTTAGGGTGTTAATTTAAAACCAGGTGTGATAGTTCAATTATAATATAAGAAAAAATATATTTTAATGTTATTTAAATTGAAATTAACTATTTTTTTTCCAGAATAAAATGATTTATTTACTTAATGATTAGTCAAATAAATTTTAATCATTACAAGGCATTAATAAGGTAATCATGTATCGTAAATTACGGTGGTCAGAAGATTCAGCGCGTAAAGAATCTATAAGCAAGTTCAATGTTCTGGTTTGGCAAATCCAATGTAAAGAAACCATTGGGAAGACCTTGAAGAATATGAGAGGACAGCATTAGAATGGATTTAAAATAGTGTGGCTGTAATGAGGTGGACTGGATAGAACTAGCTTAAGATAAGGTGCAAAGAGGTGGATTAGATATGACTTGCACAATATCGGTAGAGGGTGTAAATATATTGACTGGATATAACTATATCAATATAGAAATAGGGTCTAATAAGGTGGATTGTATAGAACTAGGAATAGGGTGTAATGAGGTTGACTGGATATAACTATATCAATATAGAAATAGGGTCTAATAAGGTGGATTGTATAGAACTAGGAATAGGATGTAATGAGGTTGACTGGATGGAACTAACACCATAGAGGGATAAGTGGTGTTCTTTTTATAACTGCGGTAATGCAATTTCGAGTTCCCAATGTCATTAAGTAAGTAATTTATCTATTATATAAATCTTTCATTTTGAAGTAATTTTTTACATCCATTACTATTTACAGCCTGTGACCTGGGTCGTTTTTTTTATTTAAGACAATATATTTTCCACTACTGGCTTGCTAAGCCTTTGATAGATTTATATGCCTTATAATCTAACATAAAACTAGGAGAGCCACAACAACCAGTCCTCAGGCGTTAATTTATTGTTGTGTAATTGTAAATCCGTATTCTCATCTATGATACATTTTTAGCCATGCTGGGAATTGAAGCCTGGTACCCTTAACTCAGTGGGCAATAATGTTACCAACTGATCAAAGGGGTCAAACTGAAGTACATTTATGTATATTTAAAAGCAATGAAAATGTAGTGTGTTATTATGAATGTAAGATTAAGCTTTTATAAATTACCAATGCACCTAACCAACTAAGATCATAATAAGCAAAGGCTCATCAGTTACCACAATAAACCATATTGTCACAATCGCAAATTTTGAAAAATGACACATGAGCACGGGAACTGAACCAGATACCTTGGATAAGCTCGTCAATACTCTACCACAGAGCTCTCTGGGATTCATCCCGTGATCAAGTTCAATCTTCATTCGTTGTTTAAAAGTAAGAGCCAGTGATGGATGCGTGGATACGTGATCAAGGTCAATCTTCATTCGTTGTTTAAAAGTAAGAGCCAGTGATGGATGCGTGGATATATTCAACTAACAATTAATTAACTACTTGTTCCATCATAAATCTGACTCATGAGTCACCGGTGACTGTGGTATCTGATCGTGCTAAGCCGTAGTTCTCGGTTTCGATTCCCATGTCAGTGTCATTTTGTCATTTTAAAAAAAATTGCAAATATGACATAAGTATTTATGATAGTTTTATTAAATTTTCACTGCTATCCATTTTTATTTATCTTTGTAAAAAATTATGATTTTAGTAACAAATTTCTAATTTAGGGTTAAAATTTAATATTTTTACAAATCCACAACATTTGCATTAGTATATATATTATATTTTGATTAATATACATAAAACCAAACTTAGTATTATTTAATTTGGACAAAGGACTAAATTATTACTAAGACATTGTGGATAGGTAATAAACGAATCAGTTAAGTAATCTTGTTGCCTACCCACCTCAGTGCCGTAGTTAGCTAATGTGCTAGTTTTGTGTTGAGTTAGACTGCAAGGATGGGGAGATCAAGTTTCGAATCACGCCTAGGTGAACTGGGAGTGGATTTACTGAATGGTTTTCCACTCTCCCTCCACTATAATGCGTGTTCACTTACTCTATATTCAACCTTCCCCATTCCTAACCCATTATTGTAAGTAATACATAGGCACATTACCGAAACGGGTAGTAATACGCGGGGCTAAGTATTAAACCTGTTGCCATATTAATTATTAATTTTTATCCTTTGACGTATATGAATGTAAGGGAGATTATCTCAAGGTTCACTTGGCTTATGGTGGTGACCTGGTGCTCTAGGGGTAAGGTGTCAGACTTCTGTGCTGGGGGTACAGGGTTCAATCCTCGGTCCCTGCACGGATGTATATGATTACCAAACCCTTCCTTCACCTCTGGCAAGACATATTGTGAATGTGGGGAATGCCAGGCCTCCGCCGTGGTTCGGATTCCACGTTAAACTGTAGGTCCTCCATTTCATCTCACA
>CABFOV010001918.1:58409-69234 GCA_902141375.1 Timema poppense
CTTTTTTTTTTCTTTAAAAAAATAAATACCCAGTGAAGTGTATACACAATATAGCAAAGAGAGTATTTTTCAATAATTGATGAAAAAATAATATTAGATTTTTCTTTCAACTTAAATTTTATACATAAAATGTGTTTTAATGTAAACTGGGTATTTTATGTCATAACTCGATATAAAATCCTATCTACTGATACCTTATTCATCGCACATATTTATCCGATTACCAAACTCTTGCTTTACCTCTGACAAGACGTGTATTATTCACAACTTGTGAATGTGTGGAATGCCAGGCCTCCACCATGGTTCGGATCCCACGTTAAGCTGTAGGTCCTACATTTCATCTCACTATCACCCTACCATTACACATTAGCGTAAGTGCGTTTAACCCGAACAGGTAGTAAGACGCGGTGCTAATAATAATAATAATAATAAACTTATTCATCGCTGTGGACTTTGTATTAGTTGAGAAAAAGAGATGTTTGTATATAGTATTAACACTTCTTGACACGCTGACGGACAAACTAAATAATTAAAGAAATTAACTATATCTGTGTGATCCTGTCCATGAAAGATCTTTCGTTATCCCGATTATATGAGATGATGGTGATGGTGATGGTGATGGTGATGGTGATGGTGATTGTGATTGTGATGGTGATGGTGATGGTGATGGTGAATAAGAGGTTGTGGACCAAGTGGAAACACATAAATCTAACATAAGTCTAATCGAATCATTGAGTAGAAATAGGATAACATTTCAAATATGTATTTATTAATAATTAATAAAGCATTGAGAATTGCTATTTGATGTTTTGTGATTGAAAACTTATTGACTAGGACTAAAATTGCCTAATGGTGACCTTTTCTATAAAACTTTTAATTTTTTAAATAAACTGTTTTATTGGTTTTACAGAGAACTAGGTCAACTGGAAAGTTTTCCTTTTCAACTCACCAATTAAATTAACCAAGCCCTGGTTACCGTTGTAGTAGTTCCTATTTCAGGTAAAATACCCAAGGTACCGGCCAGTAGTAAAACCCGGGATCCCTAGACTCGTAGTTGAGTTCACTGACCACTTGTCGGTTAACTACTTCAATGATACATCACTACATTACTAATAATATGTATCATTGCTGGAATACCATCATGACTGAGTTTTATATTCCAATAGCAGCAAAAATATCTGGCATTTCCCAGGGTAGCCTTGTAATAAATTGCGTGGTTACCCCAGGCAAAGATTTATTTGTTTCGAGAAGAAAGACAAAATCCTAATTTTCTTTCTTCTGACTCAATTTTTAATATCATTTCTAAATTTTAAAATTCTGCCCTTGACGTCCACATGTATGCATATAAGGGTTATTAATTTTAAAATTTCAGCCATCTTGGTGAGGATGATAACGTGCAAAACTTATGACGGATGAACGATTTCGGCATTTTGTTACATCATAATATGAAACGCATGTTGTACAACAAAGAAAACAATAATAATGATGGTAAAACACACGAAAAAAAACACATTTAAAACATCATTTGAGTGGTCCATAGAGATAGGGGTAAGAAAAAAAAGACTAAGATAAATAAAAGGAAAACACACGAAACCAAAAGGTAAAAAGATTCATTCCAGATGTTTTTTTTTAAATGGATAAGGGAGGATTTATTTTACTTTCTCTCACTGTACCTATTTATCTACTTTTGTTATTTTATAAAAAAAAATAACTGATCGTTTCTTATTTCCCTACCCTTCTTACACTGCTTCTATACATCCTTTTTTTAAATATTTTCTTATCAATCTGAGTTTCGGCTAACGTAACAGTTTTTTCACTCATAACGTCTCTGGAGGTGTATCGACATGACCCCAAAGCAGTATCGATCAGGACTCTGCAATCGATCCCTTTTAATGCTCGTAAGCTTCTATCAAAATATTCCGCCAACTAGAGTGTTCCCTGCCTAAACCTCTTTTCCCTCTTTTATACCCTTCTCTTTTTATCCCCAACCAGAACCCCTCAAACCCCGTCCTCTGAAATTGAGCAGGTTAATCAGACGGTAGAGTTTGTTCGCTGATGGCTCTCTCAAATACGATGGGATACTACAAAGCACGGACCGGAATTGCTTTTATTGTAATGTACATGGTAGTTATTCAAGATCAGACGTATATAGCACATTGCCTGCCTTTATACATCGTAGCAAAGTTATTGAAACATCTAAAACCTAATTACGCATAATTATATTAAATATATTGTGGCAACACTAATTTTCGCAGGACATGAGATCTTAAATATCAGATTTCAAAACTATCGAAATTATTGTTGCTATTTAAAAAAACATTGTTTCATATCGATTATAGTAACAAGTAAAAATAAAGTTTAATATTGTCAATTGGCATTAATAATCAAACCCCAAAATATTTGGCTTTCTCAACATAGTCCCCTTTGTGATTTCGAACTAATTAATACCAATTTATTTTATCCGAAAAGATTGAAAATTCTTCAGATTTTTAAGTTTGATTTGAAATGGTATTTTATTTGACAATTCTTTTTATAATTATATGATATATTTTTAATATATATACATTTATATATATAAATATTTGTATAAATTTATATTTATATTAGAGAAATCAGCTTATTACTAGAGAAGACACAATTTTAAATCAAACTTATAAATTGCATAATAAGACAATCATATTGTGAATGCCAGGCCTCCACCGTGGTTCGGATTCCACGTTAAACAGTAGGTCCTCCATTTCTTCTCACAATCACGCTACCATTACACATTAGCGTAAGTGCGTATAGCCCAAACGGGTAGTAAGACGCAGTGCTAATATTAATAATAAGACAATCTATTGTCTTTATTTCGTTTCATTACTTATGATTTAAATTATAAATTTATATTTCATACCTTCATTTATATAGTATTTAAAGTAAAATTTATATCTATATTTCTATCTTCAAGATAACTCGATAGCGAAATAATTTAATCACTTTATACCACGTATATCGCTTTTAGATTATTATTTTTCCTCTAAGATATAGAAGTTATCTTGGAACTCAAATCGTTTTCGGATCGTTTCTTCGATAATCTAATCAAAACGAACTCATTGACATGATTAACAGATGCCTTTAATCTACGTAGAGGCAAACATCGTTATGAACTTAAGGATAAGGGGTTTCAAGAGTTGAGAAAGGAAAGGGGGGTAAGGTTTTGGGAGGGGGATGATACAAAATAAGAAGGTTAAGACGTTCAGCCAAACCACCCATACAAAACCGATAAACTTGATGAGCTTCTAGACACCGTGATTACTTTAACGTTGGCTCCATAAACATTCTTTGGATGGTGTGAAGAGGGGTAAGTCTTGAAAGATCAATAAACCGTGAGCAAGTATGTGTAGTTAATAATGCATTCATAGCATGTCATGATTTCGGGAGAATAGGGTGAAGTAAATAATATATATAACGAAGCAAATATGTGCAGGATAGTGGTTGGAATGTCTTTAAGGATATGGATATATTCCCTTGCCAAGGATATAACATTCTTGGTGCATAGTAGATCTCGTATTCTCGACATGACGTGTTCGTAAATTATAAGGGAGTAAAAAAAATAGTTAAAGTTATAATATTCCTTAAGGTTGTTACTTATTACTATGTATATATATATATATATATATATATAATATGTAGACTTTGAAGACAGATCTCCACGTTTATTGTCAAAATAAAACTTATTCAATTGTTTTAGATTAAAATAACTTATCCATATAATATATACGTTAGTTGTGTTAGGTATGAAAACTATAAAAAAAATTGAGAACTTCAAATATACAGCTGTATCTCTATATTTCGAAGTCGATGGTTCCATAAAAGAACCTATATAAAGAAACTATCTTTTCCACACATGATATTGTGTGCTATATTGTATTTAAAGATATTTCCTAAATTATGTACTCATTATAAGTGAATATGAGTCACATTATGTACAAGTTTTGTTCATAAAGTTAATAAAAAACAAACAATAAAAAAATATGTTGAACATACCTTTAAAAATGTGTGGGGTCTAGTATTCAAATGGATTTATATTTGTGTGAATTTTTTTTAAATATTTTGTTGCACAGTAAATATCAATGAGGATTCGGCATAAAAGTGTTCACACATATTAAGTCCGTGGAATACATCGTCAGCGACATTTCCAGGATATTGAAGACCCCGAAGTATTGTATTTAAACACAGCCACTTGTGGACAGGCGTGAGAGGAGTGTGGAGATAGTACCATCCCTCCAGAAAATCCGTCGGCGACATCTCTATTCTATTTTTTTCTCACGTTTTTTTTTATACCATCGTCACTACGGGATAGGTATACAGAAAACTTTTTTTATATGCGATGTCACGGGATTCACCAAAGACATACATGTAATAATTTCAAAGTATGGAAGTTTGATATATGGAGGTCACATTGGATATTTATTTATCTGTGGATTTGCAGAAAATCGGAAATTGTCTTGGCCCTAAACAAATCTTTTAATTCGAATTAGCAAAAAAATAAAATTGATATTCTATTTTTTATTTTAATATATTGTTAGCAGTGCAACCAACAATTGGCAATAATAATAATAATGATAAAACTTACTCAAACCTGACAAAACATAATTGATTGTAGCTTTGGTTTTGTTAAAAAGCGGTTAAATGGAGATGCGCTAAAGATGGTGAAGCTTGAATGGAGAGTATATTAACACACATTTTCGTGTAGAGAGGGTGGAGGACCGTAACTCCTGAATTTCAAGATATTGGCAGTCCATTCTAAAGTTAGGGTGACGAAATACACTATCCAATCACTGATACGTTTTTTTTAACAAATACATACCATCATTATCAATTATAAAAACTTGAAATGATGTGATGTATTGTATATTTAAATAATTTTACTTATCTTATTAGAAATTAAAAACAAAGTTTGATATAATACCACAAAATTTATGATTAACACAAGCATTACTTAAAATTTTATGATTTATACTTGATGTAAATTTGCACAATAACAACCTCTGACAGAATAAACTACTAATATAATTCTTGATAATCCACTGACTACCAAAAAAATTGTTTTTTATATTGTCTGCCTATGGCCATATCTGTGGTCTCTCTGACATCAAATTTAGAGGTCTTTATTTCGTTGCCCAGTGCTATAGTCCGATGAGGTCAAAAAATGATTTTTTTTTCTATAAATTTAATAAACAAATTTTCATATATATGTCGTTCATGTGATAAGTAGCTATCAGCATATGGAGATATTATAATTATATAATTATAAAAAAATTATAAAATAGTTTTAGTAGCCGAATAGTTTAAGGCGTCACTTTCATGTTATACTTGGCTACTGATAACTGGGAGATCGAATCCCAGTTGGGTCAACTGAGGGTGGTTTTTCCTACTAGGTTTCCCTCTCTCTCTCTCTCTACGCAAATGCTGGTAAACTACCTTTAAAATGCTTCCTTCCTCATCCTTACCACATTATAGTAATGATAAGGATGCGTATAACCTGAATAACAAGTAACATGTGGTGATTAAAAAAAATTGAATTAACATGTATTAAATTCCAACTTATAATAACAAAATGAAATTAAGAGACAGTGGTGGTTTTGTATGCAATAGTAAATAAATATAAATATTTTACTACCTAGCGAGCAGAATTTCACTTCAAGTGGAATAAATCACCAAAGAGAATAATAACTGAGAGTCTCTGTGCTGTTTACAGGGTAAGCCAAAAAGCTTCCCTGTCCCCCATGAATAACGGGCAGACCTCAGTACCACCTCACCCCCCATTTCTTGAAAAAAAAAAAAAAAGGAATCACCCTCAAGGGAAATAAAACGACAGAAATAAATTGAACACTTGAAATATTGGTCATCGTTGTTTATTTTATTTTATTTTTGGGTTCTTCCTTAGATTTGGTCCTGAAATTAAGCCTCAAAAATAAAACAAGATTCGTTTCTTTACTAATTGAAGGTTCGTTTTAGAGCTTCTAACACCTGTAAACTTAATTAGGGATCTCCTGTTTGATAGTGAGCTTTTAAAGGTTAGCTCAGAATTGAGATGTGAGAAATTGAGTCTCTTTAGAGGGATTCATAGGGATTTAAGGCAATACTTTACGGTTAGCTCTTTTCTGTTCTTGGAAATTATAGAATAAACACCCAATTTAACAATCGAACATTTAAAGAGTATCAGGTGAAAAGGGTTACATTTTTGAGCATCCATCTGGTGTAAGATCTCACATTATCTCAGTCGGTAAAGTGTCTTTCTACTGAGTTAAGTGTCCCGGGTTCGATTCCCTGGATGGCTGAAAAATGAATCATTGGTAAAATGTGGACATACCCTTTCACAGTGAAGAATTAATGGTCAGGGACTGTATGTTGTGCCTATGTCCTAGTCTTAAGTTAGACTATATATAAGGCATATGAGTCTACGATAGACCTACAGTAGCCCCATGACTTCTTTGGTGCTGACTGACAGCTCACAGCTGACTTCTGACAGCCAACATTCAGGTATATACCTACAGTTTGACTGTCAGAAGTGACAGCTGCGAAACACATATTTGTGCAGATTATATGGTTCGGTGTAGGGATACATAATTTTGTCTGGTAACTTTTCAAAACCATCATCTGTCAGCTGTGAAGTGTCAGTCAGTACCAAAGAAGACATGGGGCTACTGTAGCAAGCTGGTAGATAAACATATGTGGCTTGAATAAAAAACTGACCCAGACCACAAACTGAAAACGATAACAAATGTAAAATCTATTATCACTTTGAGATAAGAAAATTATAATAAAACAAACAGGACTTACATCACCGTTTCAACAAAAATACATAAATCCAATCAAATATAAATTTAATAGATTGTACAACGTAGAGCTATTCAACCACATTGAAAGAAAATATATTTTCTACAGTAGCCCCATGGCTTCTTTGGTTCTGACTGACAGCTTTGAAAAGTTACCAGACCAAATTACGTATCCCTACGCCGAACCATATGATCTGCAAAAACATGTGTTTAGCAGCTGTCACTTCTGACGGTCAAAATTTGGGTATACACCTAGATTTTGACTGTCAGAATTCAGCTGTGAGCTGTCGGTCAGCACCAAAGAAGTCGTGGGGCTACTGTATATTATATTTTTCTATCCACTGTCCACGTTTAACTACCTAAACGGGATTTTCACAAAACTAAGGTTGAATGGGTGGTGATGAGTAGGCTATTAACAGGAGGAAATTGTCCTATATTCTCGTGGAAAAGGATAAATAAAACATTTAGAAGAAATTATTTCCATTCCCAAAACGGGTTTCTAAGCCAAACTAATAGCAGAAAATTGTATAAAGGGATTCTGACACCAGGTGTCATGTGTCTGCTCGGGGTAGTAGAATTGTTGGTTTGTAAATAGCCCAGTAAAGATATAGAACCTCACCAAATGTAAGGTCTGATTCAATTTCTATGCAGGGTAAGCCATTTTTATATCACTTGGGAATGCAACAACTTGAAGTACGTTGTAGTTTATGTTCAACAGAAAATTGACATCATAATTCAAATGTTTACATACATACTACGGATAGCTAAAATAAGTAGATTACAATAAATATAGTTATGTATTTAATATGATTGATAAAACAATGATTATTATTAGTACACCTAAAAAAATCATTGGGCTACCCATCATGGTACGTTGTGGTGATATTACCAATTTTTTTAGATTATGGTAGCATTTCTTCTAAAAATACCTACCTTAGATATTTCCCATTAATATAAATATTCGGATAGTCTGTGCATAAAAGAAAATTTGAAAATGAAAAAGTACAGTAAATTCACTTTTGATGTATTAATAAACTTTTAGAAATAAGTTACTATTGTTTGGCTAGTTTTTTAAACGCTCTTTAACCTAGTTTTATTATTTTATTTTAGCACCATGTCTTACCACCCGTTCGGGTCATTCGCTGAAGTACTAATTACGTTAAAGGGATAGGAAATGGGAAGGTTAAATTTATAGGATGTGAACCCACATTTACGTGGAGGGAGAAAGGGAAACCGTTTAGGAAAAAAACACTACTCAGTTAACTCGACCGAGATTCGATCCTAGATCCTTCCGTCCTCGTCAGTCTAGCTCAACATAACTAGCGTGTTAGCTAACAACGCGACTAAAGCAGGTATGTTTTTAAACCTAGTAACGGTTCTGTACGACATTAGAGTAGAAAAGGTTGAGAGAGAGAGAGAGAGAGAGGAGCTTAGAAAAAATGAGGTTTCAAAATTTAGATGAAACTAAAACACGTGACACTAACGCTTTTGTATACCGATAATCCATCATTGATTAGGTCCCGAGCGTGCTTGACTATTAGAATCTTACTTTGATGGACATCTTAATTTTGTATTTAATGAAGTAAATAAAAAAAATAGCTTTAAAACCTTGGGTTTAATAAAAAGGATAATTTATGTAGATTGGATATATTGTTTCGTAAATAATCTTATAGTAGTTTCATTTCAAGATAACCAATAATATCTTAAAATCGAGTAATTTAAAATCGTAGGGTAAAACTTAAAAATTCCTTCCTCCCAGTGTGTTGGTGAATTAGTATAGAGTCTAGTATTGTCTGATTTACTGGAAGACTATTGAAATGCTGTAAGATTTTGTTTTAATATTGGTTTACCCCTTATATTCCGATCTAATACATAATTTATTTTTAACTTTATAATCCTCATTTCTACCACTTCATAATGTTAGCATGAGTCATGCGTTTTATTTATCCATCCTCTTTTTTTCTTTTTGTATCAATTTTAATAATATTTGTTTTAGTTCGCCATGAGCATTTCGCGATACCTACCGTCCAAATTGGTCTGATGTTTTCATAAAATAAGAGCCCAATGTGTACGAACGTGTGCGCCTATAGGCAAGAACTTTAAAATTTAAATTAACTTCCAGGTACCATCTTTAAACTAACACCATTTCTTTGGGGAGACCCCGGATAGTAAGCCTACTAAATAAATGGCTATGATTTTCCGTGGAATAATATCGAGAAATATTTTCGAAATAAAACATAGCTCAGCATACCAGACTTAATTTAGGAGTTTAATTTTCCTTTCACTAGCAAAAATGAACCACTATATTGGCCTAAAACCGACTAAAGAAGTCTTCACAAATGAGGGTGAAATAATCGATGTTTACTAAATTTATCGTTCTAAGATTATAAATGATTCTTAGGCCGGGTACACACTAGTGAATCGAACACCGTCACGAGCATCGAACATTGGCCGAAGCTTAACATGTTCACCCATATGAACGAGACTGCGAACACAATTTTGTTCGATGCTTATGACGTGCATCAATCCACCCAGATTCGGTCTTATGCCACACATAAATTAATGGAGTAATATTAGAAGGTAAAATGGATTCACACTGAGAGGGATGTGCACCAACTGACCAACTGTGCACCACTGTCACACTGCAGACAATCTACAACAGATCATTTCTATATGAGTAACCTTGTAGGAGCGTTGTTTTATTCACACTGAGAGGGCTTTGCGCTGACTGTGCGCCACTTACATGCCACAGAACAATCTACAACAGGTCATTTCCATATGAGTAACCTTGTAGGACTGTTGTTTTATTCACATAGGATGGCTGTGCACCGACCTTTTTATAACTGTGGTGTATTTTATGGCGTTAAAAGTGTTCTCCCAGCGTCATAGTCCGGCATGGTAATTGCACAGCCCTGTCTATGGGAATTGAATTCAGAGCACACTATAGTCGAACATGTGTCTTTTCTCCTAGTTTAACTTCTTCCAGCTAATGCGGACTTTTCCTGAAGGTTATCTACATTATGACAATGCGTGAGGAACATTATAACACAGCCATCGGGCGCAATTATTATGGCCGAAGGAAATTTAATAATGTAGGTACTAATATATATAATTTGCTACATAAATAATACGATGATAATATCATAAAAAAGTTTATTGGAAGGAAATAGCGGAAATAAAATGGAATGTCAAAAGTAACTACGGTGACTAAAAGAGTCAGATAATCGTAACGACACAGATGGGTCACAGTAAGCGCACATACCTCTCAAAGTGAATTTGTTTTAGCTCAAATCATCTTCTCCACACACACACACCTCATCAGCAGAAGATTTCATGTCCATCATCACACACCAATTGTTCCATACTGCAGCCAATGGAGAAAACAATCAGGATGGAAAAGATCGAACGTAATGGGACGCCTGAATATTCACGACGTGGCCTAAACACCTGAGAAACCATTCGGTAAACTCCGTGACAAACACGAGATGGAGTTTAATGATCTAGTGTGTGCTCGGCTATACGCATGAGATCAAAGAGATGACAAACAAAAGAATCAGAAATTTCCAAAATTGACACCAATCTTTCTGTCGTCGGTAAAGGTTTCCTCTCATCACTCAGCCTTTACCTTACCTTTCGAGTGTAAGTCTGTCTTGACACACGAGTTACTCGATACAATGACTGATGATAGCTGTGCTTTATTCAATAGCAATATAAAAAAGGCCGGGTGACGTAAGACGTGTTATCGATATCTGAACCGGTTTTGTGTGTGTGTGTGTGTGTGTGTGTGTGTGTGTGAAAGAAGGTGGAATGGGTAGCGGGGGATGAAGACGAAGATGTAGGTAGGATGAGGAATTGATCTCTTGCTGAGTTAGTATTCTAGATGTAAGGCGCATCAACTCTTCGTATGATAAGGAGGGGGAAGAGAGTGGGCAAAGGATTTCCCAAGGGAGATTCGTATTCCCTACCCTATCCCCCCTTTTTTTTCTCACCATTTCCAAACCCTC
>CABFOV010001918.1:70289-99477 GCA_902141375.1 Timema poppense
CCAAAAAAAAAAAAAAAAAAAAAAAAAAAAAAAAAGTACCAGTCAAAGCCTTTTAGGTTATGTATTATATTTTTATGAAAATAAATAATAAAGGAATTTTACTCTCTAACTTCTGCTTCACTGATAATAATAATTTAACGTATCTGGACTACACCATTCGTGGCCCAGTTTGTGTTAGGATCAGCCAGTACTAATTTAATGTTTCCCAGAGGTCCCCCGAATGTACTAATCGTACATCCTTTTCATGAAGGCTCTTTACATGTCCCGATAAGGTGAGTTTATGGTGATGGTATGAGGGTGTGTAGCTATTGGAAACTTTTAATACTAATTTAGTCATAATTAACTAAACCCCGGTAACCAATGGAGTAATTCCGCTTTTGAGAAAAAATATCCAAGGTATCAATCGAGAATGGAACTGGGACCCTTTGGTTTATAGTCTAGTGCAATCACCACTACACCACGGTGCCGGTTTCTTCATTGATTACACAAACTTTTATTTCGACTATTGGCACCAAGTTCTAAATATGTAAGCTCCTATAAATTCTATTGTCGTTTGTTTATGATCGTTTTCTCGGAAACTTTGATCAGGATCCTCGAGCTAGGATGTTGACATAAGATGAGCAGTTGAGTTCTATGACAATAAAATATATATTGTCAATAAAGGACATAAAATTTCTCATTACATTGAACCGTTTGGTAAAGATTTTTTAGGGTATTGGGAGTATTATCCTACATAGAAATAACTCCAACATAAAAGGGCTTAACCATTAAGTAGATACTACGGTTTCCGTTTTTATCAAATTTAAACTATTAATTATGTAAACCATAGAGGTTAACCGCATTTGTGACTGAATGGTCTAACACACTACTCTCGCAGTAGACCAGACTGATGATGATGATGATGATGATGATGATGACGAAGAGAATAAGATTCGACCCGCCTCGGTGGCGTAGTTAACTAACGCGCTAGTCGTGTTGAGCTCGACTGCTGAGGACGGGGAGATCGAGGTTCGAATCTTGGTCGGGTGTACCGAGGGTGTTTTTTCTTAAATGGTTTTCCATTCTACTTTCACGAAAATGCGGGTTCACTTCCTCTAAATTCAAAATTTCCCAATTCATAATCCATTAGCGTAATTAGTACTTAAGTGTACAGTCCGAACGGGTAGTAAGACCCAGTGCTAAATAAAAAAATAAAATAAGACTCGAATCTAGGTCGGTTATACTAAGGGTGGTTTTCTCCAAAATTATTTCCCTCTCTCCCTCTTATCAAATGTGGGTATACTTCCCTTGAAATATAACCTCCCTAATCCCTTAAACGATCAACGTATTTAGTACATAAACGTATAACCCAAACGGGTAGTAAGACAAGGTGCTACAAAATCAATAGAGCCTTATCAATGTATTTAAAAAATGCTAGCTAAATACATTTTAAAACGCTGTGATGTTATTATCGTTACTACAGTCTTAAGACTTTTAAGAAATATAGCAGTCTTACATTGCTGGAATACACCATGGCATTTAATAAGCTGCACCATAGTGGGCTAACGAACGGTGAGCTTGTAACCATTCGAGTCAAGAAGTACACTAAGGTGTTTGTATTCATTCATGGTAGGGTAATGATGGGCACAATCGAGTAAAAATTATCGAATAACTCGATTGTGTCGTGTAATCGGGAGTACTTGATTCTTCCGGGATTACTCGAGTAACTTTACTCGGACCTTGTTACTCTTTTATTTTCTCTTTTCTTAACAGCTAATTGAGAATCGACCTTTTTGTCTGGACCGTTTTCCATGCTATTTCCGTTGAAAAGGCTTATTCCCTTAGAGCTCATTTTTCATCTACAGTTTCTGCTGCTTCGCAAAACTGACCCTTTATGGTTTAAATGTTGCACGTGCATTTTCAATACTAATTACTCGCAGACGTAAGGTACACAATCGAAAAGCACGCTAACTAAGCGTTTCACATTTCTGATTCTTTTTAAAAGTACTCGATGAATGTTACTCGATTTTTTTACTCGGCATCTCGTCAGTATTTTACACAATCGCATTGACGAGTCTAACTATATTGTATCTTAATTATTTTATGAATTATAATTTTTCAATAATAAAATCTGAGTATTTATAAAATGAAACTAATTAGAGTAAGTTTCAAAAAATAAAATAAAATTAAAGCCTTTTTCTCTTTTAAAAAGGTACAATTATTTTCAATTTATTTAACAAGCATGTATAAGGAAAGGTTTATTTCATTAAAAAGAGCTCACAACTTTTTTTTTATGAGCCACTTCTTAAAACGCATACTTTAAATATTGACTACTTGCAACATAAAAACTGAAAATAAGGGGAAGGGGGGGGGGGGCCTGGCAGGGTCGACTAACTACTACAGTAAGAGATTGTGGACATGTTATTAGAATCGAATCCCAATGCCAGACGCATAAGTAATGTTGCCCAACCGATTGTCATGGGACGATTCGAGTAGATGATTGGCTAAAATTTACACGAGTAATTTTATTCGATTCTTTTTAAAGAGCGGTGTACTGGTGGTCTAGGGGTAAGGTGTCAGACTTTTGTGCTAATGGTCCTAGGTTCAATCCTTGGTCCCGGCACAGATTTATCTAATTACCAAAGCCTTCCTTCACCTCTGAAAAGACGTGTATTAATCACAACCTGTGAATGTGTTGAATGCCAGGCCTCCACCGTGGTTCGGATCCCACGTTAAACTGTAGGTCCTTCATTTCATCTCACAATCACCCTACCATTACACATTAGCGTAAGTGCGTACAACCCGAACGGGTAGTAAGACGTGGTGCTAATAATAATATTTTTTAAACAGAATTGAGCAATAACTCGATTGTTTCCATCACTATGGAAGGGTATATAAATTTTCATGTGTCACAACCCCCCCCCNATTGTGGTGTAGTTTATTAAGCTATGCTAGAATCTTTGAGATTAATATCCGTTACTGTTAGTGTCCTTATATAAAAAAGTTCACTTCCTGATCCAGCCTTGAAATTACGTATCCAACTATAGTGAACGCCTACAATGCTTCGACTATACTGCGACTATAAAGTCATGATACTCGTGAGGGGGGGGGGACAAACTCCCCCTTGTAATACTGGTATTACAGCATCTAAGATATTGTCCCAGATTGATCATCGACCAGGGAGTGATAGTATAAAAGACATTATAAGACGTTCCCCTTAATCCAATTCTCCAGTTCTGTCATTTAGGCTACCGTCATCATCATCTTCTTCTTCTGTTTCTTGTTTGTGGCCTGGTCAGTTTAGTAAAATGTCTCCATCTTCCTCTACCCTTCCACAACCCTTCATCCTTTAATTTCTTCCAATCTACTACTCTCACTTGAGGAGTTGAGATAGGTGACCTGGTGGTCTATGGGTAAGGTGTCAGACTTCTGTGCTGGCGGCCGGGGTTCAATCTTCGGTACCGGCACAGATTTATCTGATCAACAAACCCTTCCTTCACCTCTGAAAAGACAACTTGTGAATGTGGGGAATGCCAGGCCTCCACCGTGGTTCGGATTACACGTTAAACTGTAGGTCCTTCATCATCTCACATTCACCCTACCATTACACATTAGCGTAAGTGCGTATAACCCGAACGGGTAGTAAGACGCGGTGCTAATAATAAATAATAACAGTTGAGATGATAAATCTCAGGGTCTATCTATTCATTAGTTAGGCTTTTCTCTCACTCTGTTTGCCATCATGTATTAATAGTTTTATTTTATTTTAGTACCACGTTTATTATCCGTTCGGGTTGCACATTAATTTTTACTAAATACGCTAATGATTTCAGGTATTATGAAGGTTACCTTTAAAATGAAATGTATTCGAATTTGCGTGGAGGGGTAATGTAAAAGCACTTTTTACAAATCACTATCAGTACACTCGACAGAAATTTGAATATTTATCTCCTATTCATCAGCGATCTAAGGCAACCGGTGAGGGATAGAATAAATTGAACTTAAGGTTACACTTTAAAATTTATTATATGTACTTTGAATTTCTTCCTCTCATTAAAATGTTTGGGATATTTCCCTGGAAAATAATTGAGAGAAAATATTCCTTATATTTTATACTCAAGGTTCTGTGTTCACTAATCCAAGGGACGTGTTCTTTGGTCAAACTAGTTCACCTGATGCCACCATAGATAATATAATGGTTTATGTCCTTTGTTTAAAATTCGTGATAACATTATATCTGTGATTGCTCGCCCAGACGCGAAGGAGGTTATCCGACATGATCGTGCTGTCGTAGCGCAAGTAGTGCTTACAGAAAAAACACGCCTCACTTGTTTGAAAAGTATTAGAGCACGATAAATATAAAGGAAATTGCATATTAGGGCCTTAAACTTATTCAAAATTAAAAGATTACACATTTTTATTATGTATATAATTATAAGCTATAAATAATTATTCAAACTTGTTAATCATGCTTTTGCCACACCATTGGTTATGTGTCTACAATATGAGGTTGAAATCTACACTAATATTATAAAGAGGAGCTATTTGACTATTTTTTTTGTTTGTAATGGATAAACTCAAAAATTACTGGACCGATTTGAAAAATTCTATCACCAATATAAAACTAAATTATCAGCGAGTGACATAGGCTATATTTTATTTTGAAAATTTAATTTATTTCTCATAAAAATGTCGATAGTTTTACACAAGTTATAAAAAATTGCCTAAAAATATATTTTCTCCACGTGCGCTGCTAAAACTATTGGTATTACATAAAAAATACTATACATATTGAACGTTCTCACTAATGTGAACAAAAAAGTCCGAGAGACAATATATGTAATTATCATAGTTATGTTACAATAAACTTTTTTGTTGAAATTAGTCAACTAAAACACGGATGCGAACAAAAAGTGATTATATCCGTATCATGATATGAATCCTTATCCAAATCAATTATTTAATCAAAACTTTGATCTCCCCGTCATCGGCAGTCCAGTCTACTGCAAGAGCATTGTGTTAGACCACGCGACCACTGAAGTGGGTGTGACGGGTAGCTAGTTTAGAATAACTAGAAATTCATAGTTAAAATCTTTATCCTTAAGTGTATCATTAATAAGTTAGTGGTGATATGGTAGTCTAGAGGTAAGGTGTCGTATTTCTGTGCTGGGGAACCGGGGTTCAATCCTCGGTACCAGCACAAATTTATCTTATTACCAAACCCTTCCTTCACCTCTGGCAAGACGTGATTTAATCGCAATTTGTGAATGTGTGAAATGCCAGACCTCCGCCGTGGTTCGAATCCCACGTTAAGCTGTAAATCCTCCATTTCATCTCGCAATCATCCTATCATTACACATTAGCGTGTGTATAACCCTAACGGGTAGTAAGACGCGGTAATCATATTAATAATAATAATAATAAAAGTTTGTTTATAATTGATTCACTTATTAAATCTACAATATAAAAATTGTAAAATAATTTATTTTTTCCGTCGAATTAACTATGATGACCTAGATTTGTTCATAAATTTAGCATTATTTAAAAAGGGACGCACACCAAAATATATGCCAAAGTAATAATTGGATTAATAAATCCATATTTGAAATTTTTTTCTCATTAAAAAATTGAAATAAAACTTTTTTCAACCATTCCAAGGCTAAATGTCACGTGTTTCATATTTAAAAATATAAAAAGCATAGGTCTATTCTTGCTCTAAGAGATTAATTTTTTAACAAACCAAATAACATATTATAAGAAAATTAAGTATGGTTTTTCAAGTAAATTTGATCAAAAAATACTACGCCGATCTCTTTTATCCAATAATATTAGAAAACTAATAGCACGAATGGTAAATATTACTTTCTATATTTAAATGACTAAATTAGTTTTATTATTATTATAGGTTAAATCAATTTGTTTGTATTATATTTCTGGATTTTTGTATTTAATATTGAACTAAGTTTTTAAATCAAAGGTAATATTATTTAAATAAATTTAATACGACATAAATAAAGCAACCAAAGATGTATCCATTAAAAAAATACAATAATTATTTTAATATTAAATAAATAAAATTTAAAATTTTTTATAATGTATTAGACGTTTTTCAAAGAGGAAATATAACTTGATTTAAATAAATATACATAAATTTTAATAAAGCTACGAAAGTTGTATGAATTATATATAAAAAAAAATTATATTTTATTTTAAGATTTACGTGGTTTTCGTTTGTGTTGGGTTATTTTAATACTCATATAATTTATTTTAGACGCGTACAACATTTTTAATTCTGTTCGAGAATCTAGAAAAATAATAATCCAATAAAACTTATTGTGTGATATAAAATGCATAGTAAGAACGTGGAATGTCAGACCCCTATAGGTCTGATGCGTAAGATGTAGTTATATCCACCCCTTATCCAACTCTCTACGACCCTTAAAGGAGACCATATATTTTTTTTGAAACTCTAGTCACGCACACAGCATACCCTCTTCCAAAGCAGATCCTCTGACAAGGAGGATCATTAGAACATCCCCACATCCTCTCCCCCCCTTTCAGTGTCCTCTCACCCCTTCCTACACCCCCCATCAAAGGGATGGTCAGTGGAAGGAGAAGAAGTAAGAAGAGGGTGAGACTAAACGTGACTGTGAGAAGGGGATGACAGGACATTATCCCCGAATCTACTAGGCGATATTCTACACATTCATTTCGTGTATGGAAACTAGACCATGCAACTAGAAAATATAAATAAAACAGGTTCCTAGTTCAAAGCCTATTTTCGTAATTTGGTTTTGTATTTTGAGTTCGATCTTCCCCTCNAACCAATAGTCCTGGAACGGGGTTAACTCAACCTCGTGAGGACAGACATTGAATGAAAAATGAGAATAATTGCCAGATGATTGTGTTGACAGCATGACGCCCTATATTCGAATAGGTTGGAACTACCTTCGCCAGCAGACGGCATTCCTTTGGTCGATATGGTGCGATTTCGGGCTGACGACATAGATTTTCTTTTTTGTAAAAGGCAATATAAATAACCTATTTGGGTTGTATTCATGAACTGAATCTTTCTATCTGTCCAGACTAAACACATTTAAATACAATGATGCTGGTAAAGATGAATATGTTAAAATTTAAATATAATTTAACCTAGTTTTCATCGAAAAAGTTTGGGGAAACTGTGAAAGTATACCATCATTAAGGAAATCCAATCTTGAACAAAAGCTTGGATTCCACGTTAATTTAAATTTAAACTAAAACTAGAAGAGACTGACGCTTTTGTCGGCGTGTCCACTTTTGAAGGTCAAATTCCCCTGTGGTATCTGGCCAAGAGCTGCGAGTATAATTAGAACGGACCAGATCAATACATACTTACTGTACATGTGTTTGATTAGTGACCAAACCAATCACCAAATTCAAGCTCCTCTAAAAAGAAAAAAAATTGAGTTTTCTACCTTTAATACTTATACTAGAGTAGCCCCATGGCTTATTTGGTGCTCACTGACAGCTCACAGCTGACTTCTGACAGTCTGCATTTAGGTATATACCTAAATGCAGACTGTCAGAAGTGACAGCTACTAAACACATGTTTTTGCAGATCATTTGGTTCGGCGTAAGGATACATAATTTGGTCTGGTAGCTTTTAAAACTATTAGCCATCAGATGTGAGCTGTCACTCAGCACCAAAGAAGCCATGGGGCTACTGTATGTGTTATCAAAATATGAGAAAGACGATCCCAAGATCTCACTTATAGAGCTAACA
Source organism: Timema poppense (assembly GCA_902141375.1). NCBI lineage: Eukaryota > Metazoa > Arthropoda > Insecta > Phasmatodea > Timematidae > Timema > Timema poppense. The sequence goes on from CABFOV010001918.1 coordinate 78,034, forward strand.
CGGTACTTTAACACAGATAAATGTATTTCACTAAACAAACGATTAACTTTAAAGAGTCCGACCGATTTTCTATGTCTGTAGTTCGTTTCTCCACTATGCTAAAGATTACGGGTTCGATTCCTAATATGGCCGAAAAATTTACAAATTGGTGAAATGTGGGTTTCCCTTTTCAAAGTGACTAATTAATGGTCAGGGAATGGATGTTGGGTCTGTTTTAGATTTAATTTAGGTTATAAGTCGTGTGCTGATATAATCAGTCAGTTTAGAAACTGCATGTCAAGTACTTCGAGTAAATGTAAAAAATGAAATAAAAGTTCCAAAGAAACTCAAGTAAATTTGATGTAAAATACAGTAACGAGTTTCTGTTTTAATTTTATATTTAATAGGTATGGTTGTTTTGCTAGAAATGTAAATAACGTGGACCAACTATTTTAATGGCATTTGGCAGGGTCATCCTTTTAAACTAGTTCTGTATATATATATATTTAAATATATTTTATAATATTTATTTATATGTATAATATAATAATATATAACATTATATATATTTGTATATATAAAGTGAGTATATATATATATATATTTATTTATTTCATATAAAGAGTATATATATGTATTTAAGTATATATATATGTATTTATGTGTATATATATGTATTTATGTGTATATATATGTATTTATGTGTATATATATGTATTTATGTATATACATGTGTTTATGTATATATGTGTTTATGTATATATGTATTTATGTTTATACATGTGTTTATGTATATATATATTTATGTATATATATATATGTATGGGTATATATGTATTTATGTATATATATATGTATGCGTATATATGTATTTCTGTATATATATGTATTTATGTATATACATGCATTTATATATATACATGTATTTATATATATACATGTATTTATGTATATACATGTGTTTATGTATATACATGTGTTTATGTATATACATGTGTTTATGTATATGTATATATACATGTATATGTGTATATATGTATTTATGTTTATGTATATATATACATGTATATGTGTATATATGTATTTATGTTTATGTATATATATACATGTATATGTGTATATATGTATTTATGTATATATATATGTATTTATGTATATATATATATGTATTTATGTATATATATATATGTATTTATGTATATATATATATATTTATGTATATATGTATTTATGAATATATATATATAGGCCGGGCTTGATAGAATTACCCTACCTAATGGCATTAAAATGGGTCATTGAATTTTAAATTATCACATAATATATAAATATATGTATTTGTATTTTCATACAGTATATATTAATACTTATCATGTAATATAATATTAAATAATGTGTAAAGCAATTATGTATTTTACTATACACATTTAAGAAATTGTATCACACAATGGAGTCTATTTCTAATTAATCTTATTTGACATCACCACGTAGAACAAAGAAACGATCCAAGTATAGATTGGGTTCTACTCTTGACGAATGGAAATGGCGGTGAGATTGGGGATGACTTAGTCACCCCCCCTTACTTCCCTCCATCCCATCTTGTCAAAGTTGGTCAGGTTTTTAAGCATTCCCACCATTTGGAGTTTTCCCTTGTGGATGTGTATATAGTGATTGATTGCGTGGTTAAACCTTCGAATTACAAGGAGATGAAAAAAAAAAAAGAGGCCTCTCTTGTAAGATGTTCTAACATTGTGAAACACCTTTCGACAAAGATTTATTATCTCTAGATAAAGATTTTCATTAATCATTCGACTCTCCTATATAATTAAACATGACACGTTGGGTGTAAGATATTTAACTTTTATGTCTCTTGGCGTAAAACTATCCCACGATAGTATTTAAGATATTTAACAGATTAAAATAATTACGTTCCGCCTCTCGGTGGCGTAACTGGCTAACGCGCGAGTCGTGTTTAGCTTGACTGCTGAGGACGGGGAGATCGAGGTTCGAATCTCGGTCGGGTGAACTGAGGGTGGTTTTTCCTAAATGGTTTTACACTCTACCCTCCACGCAATTGCGGGTTAACTTACTCTAATTACACCTTCCCCATTCCTAATCCATTAGCGTAATTAGTACTTAAAGCATATAACCCGAACGGGTAGTAAGACACAGTGCTAAATAATAAAAAATAATTATGATTGACTCATATATATTTAATTTATTTTAATACAAGTGGGCAGTTGAATTTTAATATCCAAGTTAATTTAAAGTGATATCTTGTTCAAAAGATCAAGAGACTTTGTGGATACCATGTAATATATATTTAATGAAATAATAACTAAAGGTTGAATGTCAACACTGATATTTACGTAACCCACAATATCCTTCGACTAGAGGTAAGGTGTCAGACTTCTGTGCTGGCAGCAGGGGTTCATTCCTCGGTCCCTGCACGGATTTATCTGATTACCAAACCTTTCCTTCACCTCTGACAAGACATCTTGTGAATGTGTGGAATGCCAGGCCTCCACCGTGGTTTGGATCCCACGCTAAACTTTAGGTCCTCCATTTCATCTCACAATCACCCTACCATTACACATTAGCGTAAGTGCGTATAACCCGAACGGGTAGTAATACGAGGTGCTAATAATAATAATAATATACTTCGATATCGAGGTTTTAGGGAGGTTAATAAAGGCAAGTGTCTAAAATATCCTAATGAGGTGGTGGATGAAAAAAAATACATTCTTGGGAGGTTACAAATAAAATCGCCAATAAACAAATAACTTTTATAATTTAAAGGGGAAATAACCCAACATTTCAAAAAAAAAAATTGGCAAAACATAGGGCAACACAATTTTTTTTGCAAACTTGCGAAAAATATATGTAATGTATTTTATAAAATTGCCGAAAATATGTAACATATTTTGCAAACATATGGAAGTCTGCAAGATAATTGATTGTGTTTTAATGTCTTTCCCCCTCTACTAACACCGCGTCTTACTACTTGGTAATGTTATACGCATATATACTAATTACACTGATGGCTTAAAGAATGATAAGATTGAGTTTAATGAAGTGTACTGGCATTTGCGTGGATATAATTTATAAAAACATTTACGTAATACCTTTCTCAATACACCTGACCCAGCTTTGAAACTTATTTCCCTCTCATCGGCAGTCAAGTCATATTGAAAGTAATGCCTTAGACCATGCGGCCACTGAAGAAATATAAAGCATAGTGAGTCTCAACTTACTCATTAAAATAATTTTCAAATGTATTTCCTATTGCTAAAAGTTACTACAGTAGCCTCATGGCCTCTTTGGTGCTGAATTACAGCTCACAGCTGACAGCTTAAAGCTTTGAAAAGCTACCAGACCCTATAATGTATCCCTACGCCGAACCATATGATCTTCAAAAGCATGTGGCTAGCAGCTGTTACTTCTGACGGTCCAAATTTAGATATATACCTAAATATTGACTGTCAGAAGTCAGCTGTGAGCTGTCAATCAGCACCAAAGAATATTTGGGGCTACTGTAGCTTAGGGTTATGCAATAGGAAATGTTCACACCAATATATTGGTGGACACGTGAACTAGGAGTAAAGCTCATCTCTCCTAGTTGCCAGTGACGTATATTTCAAGGTTCTAATCAAGGTTTGGTGTACTTGGTATTTGGGATTCCCTTATTGTTTTACGAAGCCTTATTCACGCAAATGTGTGTACAATTTTAGTTCTTCTAGATAGTACGGTGCACTTCACACACTTCTTCTATATTTTATCTTAAAATAGACATTTACTAAATACTTTTAGGATTAGTGAAATGAATAATAATTTGATTCTTATGGTATTTGGTGGACAATGATATTTCCTTTTTTTACTTTCTCGGTAATAAAAGTTCTTAATGCCATGGAGTAAGTAAGTAACAGTGTTTATTAATTCATTTATATTTGTTGTAGTGTTTCTACTCTATATATATATATATATATATATATAGAGAGAGAGAGAGAGAGAGAGATATTAGAAACACTACAACAAATATCATATATATATAGAGAGAGAGAGATATTAGAAACACTACAACAAATATCATATATATATGCATATATATAATATATATATAGTTGAAACACTATAACAAATATCATAAATGAATTAATAAACACTGTTACTTACTTACTCCATGGCATTAAGAACTTTTGTTACCGGAAAAGTAAAAAAAGAGAAATATCATTGTCCACCAAAGATCATAAGAATCAAATTATTATTCAAAGGCCTAAATTAAAAGGTACATGGGTATATTTGCTTAAATATCAGAAATTATTGAACTAAAAGAGATTCAAATAAAAGATTTTCGTCTATAATAGTACTAAAATTGTACAATGAATTGCTTATTTTGTATTTCAATTCCAAATGTTGCGGAGAAATGATCAAAATTGGAAGAATTTACCATATGTAAATTACCCTCAAAGACTTTTCCATGAAACAATGGCAGTTGCCTTTTGCTTATAGTAAAAAAAAAGTTTCTAGATATAAAATTTAATTAAAATTGTTAGAGCGAATCCTGAGAAAATTAATTTTTATCATTTTGTTACTCAGCAAACTACTCTTAGATCTAGGATCATACGTCTAATTCCCAAAACCTTAAGGGGGACCTTATGAAAACCATTGATACCGATTTTGAGCCCAAACAGTAAAATATTCTAGGACCCATCCCAAAGTACAGAAAAACAGAATGATGTCATTAAGAAAACAAATGTCGACATTTATCAAAATCTCGAGTTATACTTTTTAACGATCAAAATACTTTCTCTTCAGGGTGTTGAGAGAGAATAAAAAAATCCAGAAGAGATGTGATGAGGGAAATGTCAAAGATTTCAAATTAGTTATTTAAATGAAAACTATAATTTTTTTATCTACCTCTTCAATCGCATGCATCGATCCTTTTTATGAAGGAAAATTATATTATTTGATGTTGGTTTTTAGTATATTTATATTAGAAATATGAAAAGGATAAAAAGGATTCAATCGTAAATATTTGTTTTCAAAATATATATTCTATACTAAATCAACATTTAAATTAATTTAGGTGACCTGGTGGTCTAGGGGTAAGGTGTCGGACTTCTGTGCTGGTGGCCGGGGTTCTATCCCCGGTCCCGGCAAATATTTATCTGATTAACAAACCCTTCCTTCACCTCTGACAAGATATCTTGTGAATGTGGGGAGTGCCAGGCCTCCACCGTGGTTCGGATTCCACGTTAAAACTGTAGGTCCTTCATTTCATCTCACAATCACCCTACCATTACACATTAGCCCAAGTGCGTATAACCCGAACGGTTAGTAAGACGCGGTGCAAATAATGATAATAATAATAAATTAATTTACTTGAAAAGTATCTCTAACTATTCATAATATCTAGGTATATTAATAAAATTAAGAGTTTGTTTGTTATAAGTATTGCACAATATCTACCACCAGTTTAAGGACTGAAATTCAAAAAAATTGTTGCCCCTGTGCACAAACATATGAACCTTGAATTTTAATTTACATCCCAACTACAATTATTAAACTGTTAACTTTTTCCCCAGGAAATTACAGGTAGCCTACTTCAAAGAGGAATATAGACAATTAGATTGACCTTTGACCTGATTCAGTAGGCACAAGGATACGGATTACAGTTAGCTATTTTCTAGTTTCTAAGTACAAGGTAGAGGTTAAAATCTCTGCCAAATGCACTTTGATATAATTATTAATATATATTTACTAATACCTCTTCACTTCTTTAAATTATACTTTCAAGATTTCTACCACTTTAATCTAAATATGATATGTACTAGGTCCGGATGGGTTGTAAGATTCACATAACCAAGGCCACCTATGTGGGTTTTCGAAATTGGGGGTGGGTTTGAGTCCCACCATCCTTTATCCTTGAGATAAAATTTCATGAATTAAACTAGTGGCGGAAGGAGGGGATCTTAGAAATTTTGAACATGATTCTGTTATGAGTTTCAAGAGATAGACTTACTAAAATTTAAAAAAACATAAGATTTATTTGTAGTTGAACCCATTGAAGAGAAATATATTCTTAACAAGTGTATTAAACAATACCAAAATGAAAAGATGGCTGTTAGAAAGGAATTAGTATTAAATCTACATTGTATCATTTTTATCTCTGTTAACTAAGATATTGATGATTAAAATTTTCAATAGCAAATTTCAGACAAATCGCAAATTAACAGTTTTAATTTTTAATATATGATATTAAGAAAATAAATGGTAAAAATGTAGAAATAACAGGTGTACCCGTGCACATTAAGTTTGAAATAAATAATTTCAAATATTAAATGTTGCTTTTTTCATCAAATCTAAAAATAATTTAATTTGAAGAATGACTTTAATTTTAAATGCCATACATTTCTTAAAGTGATAATAGTTCCAGTTTTTTCTTTATATGTTTAGTTCTGTATAACTGTAGGAAAGAAAGTATTATTTTCAGGACTGTCACAATAAGAATAAAAAATGGTAACAGGTGTAAGAAAATTGTTCTTTTTATTTTATCTAGCTCAAGAACTCTAAATGGTCTCGGCCAGATCATATATAGTTAAGAATAACCAAGCAATCTTTTTAGGTACGAGAAAAATTTTCTAAATGGTCGAGTAGGAATTTAATTCAATTTAACTTAACTATGTATATAAAAATTATATTACACTGTTTTGGGCCATTCACAAGCACAAAGGAAGTTTCTTTAAATTACCTTTCAGGCCAATAACAAAACATTCCATATAATTAGTACTAGAATTAGTGTTTCGTAATTAACAGTATTGTAGAAGTGAACGTTTTTTTCATAACTACATTGAGTAATACCCATAATATACTAAAGCTAATCTGATATGGATTATAAAGACAATGCATGATTAAACACGAATAGTATTCTCAAACTTTATCCGCCTTTTTGGCCGCGTGGTATAATCCGTCATTCTTTCTCTAAACTAGACTGGACTGAAAATGATGGGGATTTCAGAGCTCGAATCCCGTTCGTGTGCACTGAGAGTTTTTTTAAAAAAAAAGTTTTCCAGTTTTCTCTCTCTCTTTCCCAGCAAACTCGGATACATTTCCTCTAGAAAAATTATAATATTATATAAGAAATAAGGATTTGGTCTCTAATAATCCCACTATCTGCAGTCCAATCTACTGTAGAGTGGAGCCTTAGACCATGTAGTCACCAAAGTGGGCTATCATTGTTATTACATTAGTTTTACCCACTTTGGTGACCACATGGTCTAAGGCGATACCTTCGCAATAAATTAGTCTTTCAAAGATAGGGAGATTGAGGTGCGAACCCGAATGGGTGTATTGAGTTTTGTTTCTTAAATGTTTTTTCACTCTCTCTCTCTCTCTCTCCCCACGCAAATATTAGTAAACTTTCTCTAAATATAACCTTCCCTATCCCATACACATTAACGTAATTAGTATGTAGGCGTGTAGACCGCATGGGTTGTAAGACTCGATGCAAAAGAAAGCAATGTGTATCGTATGGATTAGATTATTTAATCATACGTGTAGTACCATTAGTACCATAATTGATTTTAATGCTGGTCCTACGTCAGAACTTACTACATATATACAATATTTGACTTTGGTACAAATAGGAAAGATGTAAGTTGGCATTGAAAGAAAACAGTTAACGGTTCTTAAAATACATACCTCAGCCTAGCTAGCTGATATTCTAATCCTAAACTCCATGACACCGACAAAACAGGGGTGTAATGAGGCCACCGGAACATCAAGGAGAAATCCCGGTTATCTGGTTTGATTTGAACTGTTGAGACAGTTTTTAAATCTTAAATAAATATTTTCATTCAATTTTAAACTATTGTTTTTTTGCTATTAGATATTAATCAATATGTCTAGTGAATAATTCTAAAGTCCCCATTAGCATTAGCATTAAATTTAAAACAATCCTGTTTAATATATTTGGTGTTGTTTATAAACAAAAATTTGTTCATCTTTTTTTAGTGAGCTACACAAATAAAATATGAAGGATATTATTAAAAACTTTGATATAAAAGCATTTATTCTCATATAAATAGAAAGTAGAAATTCATATTTGATAATGTAGCTGTAATGGCTTAGGGATTAAATTAACTAATAATAAATATCATATGGCTTCAGTGGTAGAGATTATTATATGCCAAGGACTATTATATTTGTAGTCCTGGGAAGCTTGAAATATATACTCTCATCATAAGCTAGATATTTTGAGAATGGCCAGACTTGGTAGTCTTGGTAAAAGATAATCACCTCAGGATTTAATGTTCATGAGATCAAACCCAGCCAAAGTCAACGGATTTTTCTCGAGCAATAAAAATTTGTAACACAACTTCCTTTGAATAGTTAAGTTAAGGCGTAAGTTCCATGTCAAATGTTGGATGTAATATCCCTTCTTGGTTAGTGAGAATACCTTTCCCGGCAATATTTGTTGGTTTGTTTCACTCTCGCTCATAGAAATTCTCGTATGCTGATGTAATCAGTCGGTTCAGAAAGTGCATGGTAAGTACCTAAAATATATAACATACAGTAGCCCCATGGCTTCTTTGGTGCTGACTGACAACTTTGAAAAGTTACCAGACAAAATTATGTATCCCTACGCTGAACCATATTATCTGCAAAAACATGTGTTGAGCAGCTGTCACTTCTGACGGTCAAAATTTAGGTACATACCTAAATGTTGACTGTCAGAAGTCAGGTGTGAGCTGTCAGTCAGCACCAAAGAAGCCATGGGGACTACTGTATATATCTAAATGTTGACTGTCAGAAGTCAGGTGTGAGCTGTCAGTCAGCACCAAAGAAGCCATGGGGCTACTGTACATTATCAAAATTTCATCTTACACCGTAAGCCTACTACTAGCACAAATGTAGGTGCCGTACTAACTGACGACGTAATGCAAGACGTAGATATGTGTTAAATTTTTTTTAAATACACTGCACTCAAATACACTTCAAGAGCTGACGTGAAATCTGGGGAGTTTAATCACGTTTCAAAAACCAACTCCAAGTGAGCAAGTCCGAGGTTGCTTCTCTGTCAATGGAAACATAATATATCAAAACTTGACACCAAAAAACTATTCATTGAAAATTTATACTGGTAAATATTTATAAAACACTATTTAATCATATATATATATATATATATATCAACCCATTAATATCACACAAAATTTATAGACCATTAAATTCACCTATATACAACCAGACCCTTTTCATTAATAGCTGAACCATCTTAAAACAACCAAGTTTGATAAAGAGCTTATTCAGTAATCTCCATTGAATCATATACAGGCTCCATTGATTCACCAGCTAGCTTCATATCATTATCCATTTTTATATTTATTTATGGTTTTTAAAGTGAACTTTCTAAACCTATTGATTAAATCAGTACACAACAACTTAATATTGGATATTGGCTATCAATATTGACGGAAAAGGTACTTTCACGTACATTCCAGGGTTATTTGACATGCCATTATCGACAGGGAACTGACGGAACTACTTCTTCTCCAATGGACATGGTTTTCGCTCAAGAAATATAGGTTGGTCTCTATTGGAATCGATCCCACAAACATCGGGTCCTGAGGCAAACATTTCACGGCAAGATCGCTGAGGTTAATAAATGAAATGAATGAAGAATAAAATAAATGTAAGAAAATTAATTAAAACACTATAAACCTAACTATAGAAAACGCGTAATAAATTAAAAATAAAAAAAAACAAGATTGAGATCTTCTCATTCGTGTATTTAATAGCTATGGGTATACATTTAAAATGATTAGTTACAGAAAATCAAAGTTTAATTCCATATTATGTCCAGGCACACTTATCTGTAAATATGAACCTTAGTTAACGTAATATACATAGATCTAAGGGTTCCCGAATAAAAAAAAACAAAAAAACATCCTAGCTGCAAGCTTAAGGAAATAACTAAAAAATGGTTTTGTGTTTTTAATTTATTACGTTATTAGTAATAGAATTTTTTAATTATTTTTTGAAACTTAGATAACCACACATGCCTAACTGGTCACCCTTAAAAAATAACATTTTACATCATTAGATTGTGCTATATTGTCCCTAGATTGGATCTATGGATGACTAAAATAGCTAAGAACATTTCCTGAGATTTGATATCACGTTCATTTAGATTAATGTAGCAGATTAAGGAAAAAAGTGACAGAAAATAAATACTGGTTCTACACATTACTTTCTCTATTCCGTCATCGGATAAAAATATATTAAAATATATCTTATTCCATGAACTAGTATAAGTTTGATCCCGCACGTAAACGGAAAAGTTGGCACATTGCCAATTTCAGAGCCAGGTGATGTTTGCTGAGAAATTCCCAAACACCTAACGATCGTCTCCGAATCACGCATGGGAACTGAATATATCATGTGGAATTTCGTCAGTCGTCCCTGAGGCGTAATAATTATATAGGCCAACCACAAATTCTAGAGAATTTATTTTTATTCCAGGAAATAGTTAGATTAATTAAGTATAACATTTGTACGTGCTTATCTTGTTATTAAATAAATTTTTCATCTTTACCTCATGTTCTAATTTACTTTTACTTCTATTGCCTTAAATTTAAATAAATTTATAAAATACGTGGTTAATTGTTTTTATTTAATGAAAATGCATAGCTATCTAAACGTTAACGAATGGTAAAAATGTAATAGCCTATCATATACTTTAATGCATTGTCATCCTGGTTAAATCTATAGATATCATATGGAAATTTAAAACTTCAAATTTTTCAACAAATAATTGAACACATCTTTTGTCTGAAGGTATAATTAAACTACAAATTAATTTAAACTACCATCGAACATTATTATTTTCTTATAATTTGGCGTTCCAACGTCCTGAACGTAGTATTTTGGTTGTGTGAGTTTTCTTGAGTGATTAAGTTTGTATCAATTATCCATGAAATTAAGACTATTTAATAATAAATTATCTTGATTTGGTTTGAACAATCAAAATAAAGTACTTATTATAGAGTCTACGTGTTGAACTGGCGGTCTAGGGGTAAGGTTTCAGACTTCTGTGCTGTGGTTAAGGGGTTCAATCCTCGGTCCCGGCAAAGATTTATCTGATTACCAAATCCTTTCTTCACCTCTGACAAGACGTGTGGAATGCCAGTCCTCCACCGTGGTTTGGATCCCACGTTAAACTGTAGGTCCTCCATTTCATATCATAATTTCCCTATCATTACACATTAAAGTAAGTGCGTATAAACCAAATGGGTAGTAAGACACAGTGCTAATAATAATAATAATAATTATTATTATTATTACTATATTAATATTATTTTTATTATTATATGCACCACGTCTTAGTACCCGTTCGGGTTATACTCACTTACGCTAATGTGTAATGGTAGGGTGATTGTGAGATGAAATGAAGGTCCTATAGTTTAACGTTGAATCCGAACCACGGTGGAGGCCTGGCATTCCCCACATTCACAAGATGTACTATATTAATAATAATATGATTATACTCCACGTATTACAACAAGTCAAAATTTTCTCTCATAGATAAATAGAATATAAATGAGTGAGCTAGAAATTAGGACAGATGTATTCTAATTTTCATGGAAAGTATTTGGAGAAATCTTAATTTAAATTATTGCCCACTACATTTGTCTTGAACCTTAAACATGATCAACCCATCATTCAAAAACACGTCAAGCCATTACTGATTTCTTTGTCTGCTTTCCCACTGGTGTGCGCAGTTATTATGTTCGTTAGTACTTAATAACTATCAATATTAAATATAATGTTATTTCAAAACAAATATTGAAACATATGACAGGGAAACTATAATATAAAATGATTTATTATGTCTTACTATGAATATGAGAAAATATAAATACCGTGCGGTGGGCTCATTTTAAACCAACAACCTACCGTTATCCACCATAACAATCAAGGTAGTGTACAAAAAGAAATATTTAGTAGTTATATTAAATAAATAAGACAACAGACATGATTAAATCAAGGAAAGATTGAATAGAGGCAACATAGCCATTGGGGCACTCGACTCAATACTTCAATATAAAGAAATGAGAAAATAAATTGATAAATATTTATAAAGAAACATTCAGCAGATGCTTAATATGTGAGTTGGGGAAGTAAAAAAAAAAAGTTATTGGCCACTAGAAATGTACTGCACCTGTAAGAGATAACAAACTAGAAAGAATTAGAAATTAAGATATTTCGAATCTGATAATATACACTATGTATAATATTATAAAGAGGAAAGATTTGATGGTTTTGTTTGTAATGGATAAACTCAAAAACTACTGGACCGATTTAAAAAATTCTTTCACCAATATAAAGTTATATTATCAGCGAGTAACATAAGCCATATTTTATTTTGAAAATTTAATTTATTCCTCATAAAAATGTCGATAGTAATTCATATTTTATGATAGAGTCTATGATCATTCTTCAATAATTGTGTTTAAAATAATAAAGCGGGGGGAGGGGGGAGGTTAGGGGGAAGGGTCTAGTAAATAATAGATATGAAGAATATTTTATGCAACGTTAAGAAGATACATCTTCCATAGTTCAGATCCACATAAATTTCCTCAAAAATTAACAGAATGGACACTGCCAACAAGAAAAAATATAGGGTGACCAAAAATAAGTTGACGAAATTTTGTCAACCATGCAATATTTACATGAAACATAACATAATAGAAATACTAAAACAGAAACAAAAATGGGATTCTGGAGTCAGAAAGGCAGTGACATCTATAAAAAAATACCTTTATTTATATGTAAATAATCAATTATATATATAAACATTGATTATAGTCTAATTGGCATCTTAACAATATGTATTATGCACATACTTTTGAATATGTTCTCTATACATTAACATAAATTTGTCATTTCATTAATTGAGCAAATTTATGTTCATTCCGTGAACCGGCCTCCTCGCCAGTAAACTTCACGAACTAGGCAAAAAAATTGATGGGTAGGCCTACATGAATTGGGTATCTCTTACGCTGCCCATTTCATGAAATAGATGATTTTTTTTCCTTGTCCGTGAAATTGACAATTGAAGAACAGGCTTGGTCTCAAAGATATTTTAAATTTTAATCGTTTTAAAATTAAATGTCAAATTAAGTTAGTTTGGTTTAATTTAATATAATATTTTAAAACAAGTTTCAGTGAATCGTGTAATATTTAGTGCAAGAAGTTCCAGTTAATGAAATGAGCAATATCTAATGCATAATTTGCTCAGTTCTTAATATGGTCAAGTGAAGAAATAAATTCATGGAATTAGCAGAAATTTGTATTATCCATAAAAAGGGAAGTCTCACTATTGGGGCGTATTATTTACATTGAAATAGAGTGTAGTTGATACATAAATAATCCGTATCATATACAAATTTTAGTATATGTATTAAATATATTTAGCACCACGTCTTACTACCCGTTCGGGGTTATACGCTTTAAGTACTAATTACGCTAATGAATTAGAACTTGGGGAGGTTTAATTAGAGGAAGTGAACCCGCACTTGCGTGCAGGGAGAGTGGAGAACCATTTAGGAAAAACCACCCCCAGTTCACCCGACCGAGATTCGAACCTCGATCTCCCCGTCCTCAGTGGTCTAGCTCAACATGACAATCGCGTTATCCAACTACGCCACCGAGGCGGGTATATATGTATTAAAATATCCAGAATAATATTACAAATAGAAAATAATATTAGGCATCACAATATTTTGCAGATGACTTAGCCTAGATATTATTTAGAGCACTACAATAACTCTTAATAATATATTTCAGGACCTGTGAAATAAATAGCGATTAGATCTTTTTGTTATTATTTGGGAGCGCATTAAATATTGTTTGTAACTATGTTGTTTGTGTATTATGTCTAGCATAATATAGTTAACTGTTTCATGAAATCTACCGTCTTCAATGAAATGTGTTCCTTGTATTTTTGTCTTATATAGCCGGTGCCATCTACTAAGGTCAATGTCTTCTCACTTTTTTTTTTATTTGTACTTAAGTCTTAAAGATAAAAAACAACTAAATATAACCATCCTTAATCTATAATTTTTATTGGGATATTAATAATAAGATGGATTTTATTGTTGGTCGAAAGCTAAATCAATATCTCTCAACTTTTAACTTATTCCTGCCAGTGAGATATTTAGTTATAAATGTCTTTACAACAATATCTGATTTTACCTCTTGATATAATTTGTTAAAATAAATATATAAAACTTAAGGTTGTTAACTCCATTTAAACATGTATATACCCTTCACCTAGTTTTGTTTGCGAGTAGTAAGGTAAATTAACAAATTAATTATTTGTGAATATCTACAGCTTGCCTAAGTGGAAACAAAAAAAAACTTGATTTATACATTTCTGGATTACCTGTTTAATATACAATAGAATTTATACACCGAAGAAAAATTTAACAAGACAAAATTCTTTCTTGGCCATATTCTATAGTAGGTAACAAAGCATATAAAGAAATCTGGGCCTTGGTTTATTAAAGAATTGAAATAGATGCGCCAGCTAAATTTTGAAATATGTGTCTTATTAATATTAAACAAGAGTAGGTGTAATTTGAAAGCAAATTTAGTTTATTTATAATTTTTATTCAGAAAGCGTATGATTGCTGGGCTTTAAATCTTGTGTTAAGCCACTTTTATAATTAAAGGTAATGTAGATGAAAGTTATCTTGAATGCTTTTTGTTACTTCTTACTTAAACAAAATCAAACTATTCATACACTTAAATGATAACAAAAATTTCACATATTTGGCAATAATACTTTAAATAAAGTCTTTTCACAATCACAAATTGTTAGATTCTAAATCTAATTTTAAAAATATGAATCTGTCAACATTTGATATGCATCATATTAGCAAAGATATTAAAAATTCATTTGAATATTCTGGATTCATATTTTTATGAAAATCATTATTTTGAAAAGATTTTTCAACTTTTATTAAAGTGGATATATTATTCTACTGTAAAATATTCAGCTATCTTTAGAAAACAGGATTAAAAGGATTGATAATAAGATACAGTCACTTGTTTTGTTGTTTGATAAAATAATAGATAATATAAAAACCTGCTTCAGAGCTTAGGGCTAGAACCAATGATATATCATAAACCAGGGCCCGAAATGCGATGCCCTTAAAAACACAAAACAGGAACTAAAAATTTTATAGGGTCCATTAATGCTCTCGGAAATTTAAAATTCTCTTAAAAAACACACTTAAATATTGTATCTTTATGTCTTCAAAAATACAAGAGAATATAATACATAATAAATTCAATTACTCTTCTTGTCGATTTATGGTAATGGCCAATGAGTCATATTATTGAAGAAATAAATACAAAACTGTATGACCAATTTAAATATCAAAAATAATAAAATAGGTTGAATATTCGTGTGCAGAAGAGAAAAAAAAAATGGAGAGAAACAATTAAATCTTACTCTGCATTGCAATTCATAAAGAATATCTTCAGGTTATCATTTGTGAATGATAGGCGATCATCCACAAATAAGTTTTTGTAACTTGAGAGCTCCTTTATACATCCACGGATATTCTTTTTCTTATCATCACGTCTTACTAACTGTTGGGGTTACACGCTTATGTACTAATTATGCTAATGATTTTACGGGTGATGAAGACTGAAATTGTAGTTAATGTATCTTAATTTGCTTGGAAGTAGAATGGAAACACCATCTAAGAAAAACAACCTCATTAATATCGACCAAGAATCGAACCTCAATATCCCTGTCATCGGCAGTCTTAGTATACTGTAAAATTGACTTATAAGACAGCACTGCCACTGAAATGTATCAGATGTTATTGGAGCGTACATTATGTATGAAAGGCCACATATGTGATGTGTTCTCTTCAATATCTTCTAAAGAGTCACTTTTACCACAAGAAGAGTAGGATTAGGTCTTGTAAGGGCCCCATACGTCAAGATGGAGCTCTGCAGCCACCTTGTACCATCGGGGCAAAGGATATCCTCGGAGGATTATAAGTTATTTAGGTTAGCTAGTTGTAAGATTAGGATAAGATTAGAATAGAATGGTCGGTGACCTGGTGGTCTAGGGGTAAGGTGTCAGACTTCTATCCTGTTGGCCGGGGTTCAATCCTCGGTCCCATCAAAGATTTATCTGATTACCAAACCCCTCCTTCACCTCTGACAAGACATCTTGTGAATGTGAGGAATGCCAGGCCTCCACCGTGGTTCGGATTCCACGTTGAACTGTAGGTCCTCCATTTCATCTCACAATCACCATACCATTACACATTAGCGTAAGTGCGTACAACCCGAACGGGTAGTAAGATGTGGTGCTAATAATAATAATAATAATAGAATAGAATGAGATAGGGACAGGAGGGTAATAAGAAGGGGTAGGTGCTATCGGAACCAAAACCCTTTTAGAAATAAAATAAATTGGATAATGTGTATAGTGGGAAATATTTTTTCTGATACTGTGTAAAATAGGCTTGGATTTAAAATTGTAAGATGCCAGGCCAAATTAGATTGTCAAAAAAAAATAAAAAAGAGTTACTTTTACCTTTCATTAAAACATTAGGCTATCCTTATTGTTTCAAGTCTGGCAGTATTAATAATAACACGAAATAATAAACTCTCCAAGTTGCTGTAAATAATAAATGTGTGCATTAAAAAACTTACCCGTAATGTCTTATGATTTTTACGTATTGATTCTAAATTGACAGAATATGGGCGTTAGGAGTAAAAACCAAAAAGAAATCCCACAAAATGGCCTAAACTGTAAAATTCCTTAGATATGCAAACAATATGAAAATAAATATTAATGTTTTAAATATCTGGGTGTTATAAATGTGTTAAAATACAAGTTAAATTTACAATCGACTTTACAGATAGTAAATTAAATGTCATAAATTTCCGTTTTTTATATATAACTATCGATGAGTCTCTTTCTAAATGCGGGCCACTAAATAACATTAGCCAGTTTTGTTCACGAATGAATTTAGTCTCTCTCAAAATCAATAGTCTCTCTTACCTATGGGGCAAAGCTCGCAAATGTGAACGAAAAGAAAAATAGAGGTAAAAAAGTGCTTAAAAAAGTTTATTCTCTTGCAAAGTTTAAAGGAGCTCTTCTCATCCCATCACTTATTTACCTACTTTTTTAAAACTAAACTTAAAAGAGTTAAAGGCAAAAAGGTGAAAGGAAAGTTTTAAATTAGAGCATTTCCTCTAAGTTCTAACGTGAGAGGTCCATTGGAAAGTCTTTGTTTAAGACCATAATGTGATGTGAAACTTAAACATTTAACATTCTCAAGGATAGTAATAAGAAGAATGTAAATTATTAGAAGATTTCTTCCATCCGAATATGTTTTATTTTTTTATAGGACCATCTTTTACTGGAATATGTACTAACTTGCTTTAATCGTTGGGGGCTCTTCCCCCATATTCCTTGTAGGTTTTCTTTGCAAGTTTATGTAAACTAATATAGTTCCAGAGCCGTTGTTTGATAGGGCTTGCCGTTTAACCACAAGATATCTCCAAATAAAGGTCTGCAACGCACCTACTTTAAAGTTGCTCCGACATTTTGAATATTTTTTTTCAGGGGTTAAAAATTATTTTTTTAAACTTTTGGAATTTTTCCGTCAGTTACAGGCTAGAAGATAGATGTTTGTAAATTTCCAGTTTCTATTTAGTCTGGAAGTGGGTAGACATTAATGTTAGTGAGTGAGTCAGACATATGGTTTTATAGTAATATAAATAATTCTCAGCCAAATATAAAATCATTTTGATATAATTTTTTCCATAGATTTAAATAAAACATAATAATACTATCAGTTATGTTTTTCAAAAGAAAAAACCCGGTTATATATATATATATAATTTTTACTTCTACATACATATATTACTAATCAAACGGTCTATTCACATTTAACTTTACCAAGAAAAGTAGGTACTGTACTTCATGTTTGTTTGTTTTAAATAAATTTACCCTAATTCGACCAATATTAAAGAACTGTAAATATCGAATAATTTAGAAAACTAAACTAAACGTATCTTCTAAAGCACTGTTTTATTTTTACCATCCGAAAAATAAATTCAAATAAATTTATAAATGAAACACGGATACGAGAATCTAACAACGGAACATTCTTTTCTCATATTCTATGACAGAGTCTGTGATGGCTATTATTATTATTATTATTATTATTATTATATTATTAGCACCGCGTCTTACTACCCGTTCGGGTTATACGCACTTACGCTAATGTGTAATGGTAGCGTGATTGTGAAATTAAATTGAGGACCTACAGTTTAACGTGGGATCCGAACCACTGTGGAAACTAGGCACTCCCCACACTCACAAGTAGTGAGTAATACACGTCTCGTGATAGGTGGTAGAAAGGTTTATTAATCAAATAAATATGTGCTGGGATCGAGGATTAAACCTCAGACCTCTCAGCACAGAAGTTCGACACCTTACGCCTTGACCACCAGGTCACCCCTGTGGTGGCTACTAAGATCCTTTAGCAGCTCGGTTATAGTTCAATGCTTTCATTATTACAAATAGTTTATAATTTTCAAAATATTTAGTCTACAAGCTTTGTCTTTCATAATGTATGCTTAATTGTGAGCGTTGCTTTCTATCATTTAGATAAATTACATTTCTATTAAAATTTGTAAACGTATTGACTATTACCGTTGACCTGGTGGTCTAGGGGTAAGGTGTCAGACTTCTATGCTGGCGGCCGGGGTTCAATCCTCGGTCCCGGCACAGATTTATCTGATTACCAAACCCTACCTTCACCTCTGACAAGACATCTTGTGGATGTGGGGAATGCCAGGCCTCGACCGTGGTTTGGATTCCACGTTAAACTGTAGGTCCTTCATTTCATCTCACAATCACCCTACCATTACACATTAGCGTAAGTGCGTATAACCCGAACGGNTTCATCTCACAATCACCCTACCATTACACATTAGCGTAAGTGCGTATAACCCGAACGGGTAGTAAGACGCGGTGCTAATAATAATAATAATAGTACTGACTATTTAACTCACGATTCCTTCCACAATAAATTCATATGTGATATAAATATACCAGTGATTATTGGATATAAACGGATTATTAAAGATGAGATGTATATATATTTTTTTCTAACAGAAAAAGATGTTCATCTGAGAAATAATGGTTTGAATACTTACAAGAGCTTTCTCTTTAGGGGGAGTAAAAAAAAAGGTTCTTTAAAGAATGAGATAAAGGACGAGGACATATTGGTGAGGCCTGAAGGAGGCAAACCAATTTAATGGCGTACTTCAGTCACTCGCTGACTTGTTCGAAATCGTCCTTCTGCTCACCGTGCTCACTCCGAATCCTTTACAAGTAGGCATCCCCCCATACCAATCGATATTATAACTGATTCTTTGTTCGGTATTTGTTAACTCGCTAAACTTTCAATTCATGATCTTATAGGATAGTCTTATCTGCTGTCATTGGGTTGGTTAAACTTCATGGTGGCTAAATCTGGTTCATCTTTGGCCACATGGTGTAAGTTGTCGTTCACTCAATTATTTATAAACTTGATGGCTTAGAAATCGGGTTTATAATACTGTACATTTTATCTGATGAGGGTTTATTCTTAAATTATTTTACATACACATAATTTCAGTTGCATTTCCCATAAATTGCTTCCTTCCTTTTAACTAAAATACTATCGTAAACATTACATAGACGTGCAATCTGAAAAAGTAGATATACTCGCTGCTAAAAAAAATTTTTTTGTTGTAATCTTGTTTGATTTTTAACAGTGTCTAATATACGCCTCGGTGGCGTAGTTGGCTAACGCGCCAGTCGTGTTGAGCTCGACTGCTGATAATGGTGATATCGAGGTTCAAATCTCGGTCGGGTGAACTGGGGGTGGTTTCTCCCTAAATGGTTTTCCACTCTCCCTCCATGCAAATACGGGTTCCGAACGTGTAGTAAGACGTGGTGCTAAATAATAATAAATAAAAAAACACCGTCTAAGAGTTAATGTACCAAAATTTGCATAGATATAGTTACATATTTGTTAAGTTAAAGACACCCTAATATACACCTAATGGGGATTCGAACCCCTACATACCTATCCCCGATAATATAGTCCGAGACTGGAGTGACAGGTAAGACCAAGCTACAACATATTTAGATAAAAGGGTTTCGAATCCAGCTGGGTGTGGTGTTATTATTTATTACCTTCACGCAAATCTGTATACATTTCCTACGAATCTCTTCTTCTTCATACCAAACCCAGGTAGATATTGAAATAGGGAGTTTAAAGTATTTATATAAGAATATACTGTCATTGGTATTAAATTTAACTTTTATATCTTAAATAATAATATTTAGCACCACGTCTTACTACCCGTTCGGGCTATACGCTTTAAGTACTAATTACTATAATGGATTAGGAATTGAGAAGGTTGAATTAAAGGAAGTGAACCCGCATTTGCGTGGAGGGAGAGTGGAAAACTATTTAGGAAAAACCAGCCCCCAGTTCACCCGACCGAGATTCGAACCTTGATCTCCCCGTCCTCAGCAGTCGAGCTCAACACGACAAGAGCGTTATCCAACTACGCCACCGAGGCGGGTTGATCTCTTAAAGTTGGAGGGAAGGATATTTGAGTTAAGACCGATATTTATAAAGTTTTTTATTGCAAAAACTTTTCTGACCAAAGTCAATAAAATTTTCTCCATTAAAATCATAGTCTATAATTTTCTTCAGCTAGTGATATCGACAAATGTCAAATATCTACCAGGAGCTTAATATGAGTCTTTGATTAGATTAATTTTAAAATAAAGAAAAAAAGGTTTCATTAAATTATATGACACCTTTGACAGATATTCGAAACCTTTTCAAGTCACCATATGAATATGATAAAATCGATGTTTCTACTGGAGTAATATTTGATTTGTTTTTACTAAAAAAATGTGTTATAGAAATGACAATTAAAATGACCTTTTATAGAGTTTCTTAAATGGCCACCCTAATTCAAACCCATAAACAATTGGTATTATTTGGTGAGATTGAGAACAGCTTTAGGTTTTAGTTATTTTGGTTCTACAGCTAACTCCCGATTATCCGAGTTAGTGGAGAGGGCGAGTACCGCGGATAGATCAAAACTGAGGATATTCCGAATATTTTGTAAAACAAATGTTGGTGGCACAATCAATTTAAACCATTATTCATATATCGTGATTGCTATTGTAAACACATCATTATATTTCAATCACTAAGATAATAAATAAATAAATTAAATCAATGTATAGTCCACTCGAAATGGATACATTATTTTAAAAGTTTGTATTTGTCTTCTGTTTAATTACAGCTTCTTCCTTTTTCCTTATACTTGTATGTGTTTTTATAACAT